>JAZGTK010012524.1:3687-14877 GCA_036877625.1 Ambastaia sidthimunki
GAATGTTCTTTAAATGTTTGTAGTTCTTCGCATAGGATCAAGTACAAAAGCCACAGCTGAAAGTGACAAGGAATGCTAACCTAAGTTGTGCCCACCTCTTCATTCTAGTTTGCAAGGGGGGATCTTCAGAAGTCATGTTCCCGACCCACAGTGTCACCGTTGGAAGGGGGCTGCCAGTTGCCATGCCAGTGTAGGCCCTACCCACCTTTACCACCTCCACCCCCTCCTCCACCCCCTCCACGGCTCCTTGCTCCAACTGGTGAGTATCACAACCTTGGCCTCATGTCACTGCATTTCTAATGGAGATTGGCCCATGCCTTGTTGTTTAAAACGTGCCAGTTATGACCTCATAGGAGGTTTAAAACTGATGAACAGTTTGTGCTCAAGTGTTTCTTAGCATCACCTCAGAATGTTTAAAATTGAAGAAAACAGTTTGTGCTGCTAAGCATTTCTCCGCATCTCCTCTGAAATGTTTAAAATTAAGTGACAGTCTGTATTCGTGTACCTTTCTCTGTATCACACATCACAAATCTAGCAGTCTAGGATTGTGACTAACAAGTTTGTTTTTATCTCCTTGTGTTGTCAGACTTTGCAGTGAGCTTATCCCGAAATGAATGAATTGGCTCCGGTTGCACGTTCCCCAGAAAGATGGTTGTTTTTATAGCAGAGTTTATTGTGTCATTTTTGTTGCTGTCGTGTTGAAGGTGGCTTATAAGCAGTTTAATAGATTGCCTTTTCTCTGAAACAATTTCCTGAAACCTCTCATTCTGAGTAATGAACGTGGCCGTAAAGTATGGTGCTGTTGACACAAAGCTCAATCCGGTTCATTACAGGAGGTGGAAATTTTAGATTTGTCATCAGGGGTCCCTGTCAGACACTAAGGAAGGCCAGATCAATGATGCCTCAACATTGTGAAATCAGTCTAACCTTGCTACAATTTTAGCCTTCAGCTTTAAGTGTGAAAAATGTGCTGCCACAAAACAGCAAGTTGTTTTGTAAAATACAATAGTTTTTTTTTACTGGTAAACTATTTGCCTCATTCGTATGTGCTTGTTCCATCTGCAGATATCGAACTGACAAAATCAATAATTGATTTAACCATGAAGAGCCAGAGATGTTAATATTATGGCTGTCGATTGTGCTGTGTTTCAGTCTGTGATGTGAAACGTTTGAGGGCTAGATTCGACATGGCTGTTAACAGCTGTGTAAGTTTGAGGATTTAACCTCAAAACGAGGTTTTGATAAGTAGCCTGTTGAAGGCGGGTGGCAGGCTTTGCCTTTAGGGTAAGAATAGAATTAACATTAGATTATTAAAATTATTCATGAGGAAGTTGTAGTTAATAAAGACTCCCACACCTGTCCTTACCGAAAGAGCGATAAAAGATTTAAATTGAGAAATGTATTAGTGGGGGGAAGGAAGGTTTAAAGAGTTGATAAAAATAGCAATAAAAAGAACTGTGGCTGTAAAACTAATTGTAGGATTAAAATACTAGTTTTACTTTGGACAAGTAACCACACAAGTAGGTTTTATGTCACTCGTTGGGCTGTTATTTAAGCAATAATGAGCTTAAATATTCTGAAACACTCATATGACTTATATAAAAAAAGCTACACAATTTAAAGGGGCTCATTTATCACACTATCCTCTAGCCACCATAGACTAACAGACCAATAATTGACCACAATGGATAATTCTGTGGTGCGTTTCTGTATTGTGTTAAAATTACTTCATAACCGCTTCGGAAGCGACACAGTACTGATTGAATCTTAAATATCAGCGATGTGTACACATTTTTATCGCAAGATTAGTCGCAATCTATTTTTGGCGGAACTGCTGAGGATGTAGATGAGGGGAAGTAGATTAGATGGAATTGCTCCTGGGCTCTTGGAAAAGAACACACTCTTTTAAGCCCAAAAAAGGGCATGTGTGGCAGTCAGAACAACACATGGCTAACTCTGCTAACTTTACGGAGGTGTTAAAAGACACTAGGCTTGCCTTTATGACAAATTACAGTAACCTGAAAGCCCTGTAAGCCCTCATCCCAAGTTTTTCCCATAAGATGCAAAGAATTTGATATTTTTATAGTGCTAACCCGTGTGTCACTCAGGCTGTTGTATGTACTGGCAATAGGTAGGCAATACTGTATATGGACCATGTGAACATGAGATTTTACACCAGTAACTGGTTCAGTGAGAAATTTGTAATTGTTTAATGAAAAATTGGTTTGTTGTTTGTTTATCCTTGAAGTCTAAGCAGAAAGTTTATTTGAAACGGCTTTAAAACGACAAGTGCTTCTCTCCTCCTGTCAGCCGATCTCCCTCGGGGGCCTGTCGACTCGACTCCCCCTCCTGACAATCAAAGCAAGGGAGGAAAAAAGCAAAGCTAATGTCTCCCTGTTCAAAAGGCTGTTCTGTCTTGTGAGTGTATCGGACTGCTTATGCTAATCCAAAACTTGTCAACATTAATTAAGCATTTCATCGTCTTAGGAAGTAATTAAGTGTAGCCAAATCAAAAAAAACATTGTGACACAAATAAAAGGCCAATAAAGCGAAACAAATCATCCCTTCCGTATCTTCCCATCGGCAGTCAGGCAACACCACACGCCAGGTGACGGTCGATACAATAACAAATTTCAGAAATACCAGTCAGTGTTATCAACGGATGCCGTTATCACATGACTGATGGCAAAACATTTTCCCCCTTATCACACCTGAATTATTCAAATACGTCCATGTAAGATAACTTGGCATAGGAAAAATTGCTGTGTCAGAAGTTTAAAATTGTCTTGTACTGTTTTCAGTCGTTCTGCTTTTGTGATTTTATATAAAGTTACATAACAATGGAAATCAGTACAGGTGGAATAGTTAAAGATTGGCAGTGGTAACATTTAGGTTGATCACGTAAAGCTGATGATGTGGTCTCTTCATTTCAATAAGCTATTACAGTGCTTTGTTTTGTATTTGCTGAGAAGAGAACATATTCTTTAGGGAGTGTGTAGTATTTGCAGATGAACTACAGTGTTGTAGAAGTTCAAGATAAAGAAGTAGTGATGATGTCAACAGTTTACATCACTGTCTCCTGGTTCTGAGATAATCCTTCACTTACATTGCTGCTTCTGCCATGACTACCATAACCACCAGCTTTGATCTGTATATTTACACACTGCATAACCACATGCTGTAGCTAGTAGTCAGTATAGCTAACAGGGAACATTCTCAGAATGTTTGCTAATGTTCCCAAAAAGTTTTTTTAAGTTATTAAAAATGTTATTGCAGTAACGTTAGTAGAATGTTACTGCAATAACAAAAACATTATGAAGTTGTTAGTGCAACATTTTAAAATGTTACAGAATTTAAAAAATGTTTTAATAATTTCTCATGATGGAATTAGGAAATTAATGTGGCATAAAGTATAAAATTAGATGAATCAGCTGATTCACCTGCACCTCCACATAAACACACCTTGATGAATTTACTTACTATGCTGTCCAATGTGTTGTCCAGTTTATTTGCTAAAGTTATTGATCCCCATGATTCAGTTTCTCATATTGAGAGGACATTAGTAAGACTAAGGATCATTAGCAGATTGGCAGTTATGAAAGCTATGCAGTTGCTCTGTGTACATGAGAGAGAGAGTGTGTGTGTGTGTGTGTGTGTGTGTGTTTGTGTGTGTGTGTACTGATGTGCTTTGGTGATACATAAGACAAAAGGTTAAGGGATTGATATTGTGTTGAACTTAATAAATTGCATCATATCTGCAAGACGTGTGTAACAAGTTTTCATCATACCTCACACTGCTGCTACAGTAGCCGGTTTGAGCAGTTTCCAGCTCTCAGCATCAGGCTCTCCTTATTGATTTAATTCACTTTTTACGTTGGCTGGGATGCCAGCAGGCAGTACTTGAACCCCCAACTGTTATTTTACCAGAAAACTTGGCAAAAGGTCTAAATCTATAATGAAAGTGCACCAGTAAGCTCAACGAGAAAATTAGCTTCAGTTACAGTATTCAAGAAAGGTCAAAATAAATGAGAAGGGTTGGGAACAAAATACAATATATGCAAATGGGATTAAATTTCTCAGTGCACTCCTGAGCCAAAAAAGAAACAGTAGGTGATTTGGTCTGTAAGGTTGTGTGCAAAACATATAGGGTTGCGATTTGGATAGGGTTAAATCACAAAGTACTACTTTAAACATAGTCCATCTGAGGAGGACTATAGGCACAGCTTAAATATAAGTCACAAATTATTCATCTCATTCCTGATCCAGACTAATTGGAATTGTATAAGCAGACCTTAAATATAAGCAGACCTCCATAAAATGTTTTGTTATGCAGTAAATATGGACCATTTTCTTAATATGATGCTGCAGTCTTACCGATCAAACTGTCATTTCTTTGACGGTTATACCCACAAATATCTTTTTAACTAATTCACTATTTTTACACTGTTTGATTACGGTGATGTGTAAAACAAACAACATCAGATTGTGCTTTTTACATACATTTTGCAAAAAACATACATAAGTCTGAAATTATGTAAGGCTAGTATACATGTATATGTGTAATATGGGTATGATTAGCACTGCAGATATGCTATAGTATATTATCTCCTTTTAGCTCTTGTTTTTGGTCTTTCTCTGCCACGTTTAACCCAGTTCCACTGGCAAATGTCAGGAATCAGTATCTGACTCCACCACGTCCTGTCAGCTGAACGAGCACAGGTCTGGCCCCACACCAGGGTCCCATCTTTAATTAAAGAGGGCTTTATGATGTGTGCCAGAGCCTTCATCGATCACCCTCATCATCTCATCTAGCTCTCCACACCCCCGCAGCTTTTGAATCATCTTTTTTTGTTTTCATTTTACCCACTCATCGTCACTGGATGATGGAGTGATGTTTTTCCTGTTGAGGATGACTAACTAGATAGGCTGGGGGATGCAGCAGCGCCCGCAGGCTCCGCGCTGACCTTTGCTCGCATGCACTTTGTCATGAGTGTGGATGAGCCACCCACAGGGATGGAGGCCCACGATCGCTCCCATCCCTCCGCCTGCAGACTTTCCCAGTCTTTCCCTGCGCTTGTAATCAAATACTAGAGGTCTGAAGCTCAGATAACAGACAACAATTAGGAAAAAAAAGGAATTTTTAAATTCCTGCACCATTCCCTATTTGTAGAATAAAAGAAATGTTGAATGAGGGCTTTTGGTGAAATCCTTGGTGATCCAGGAGTAGATTCTTATAATGTGCACATCTCAGCATGCCTTAAAATGGTGTAAGATACATGATAGCAGGATTATCATCAGAATATTTGTCAAATCAAAGCCAGCAACATCCACTTGTTGTTTATCTAATGTTAGTGAAGTACCAGGAAATCAGCAGATGGTACTGCAACCAAAGGGGATGGAATTTTTAAAAAGATGAGCGACACTCTAACTGAGCGATAGGAGATGGTCTGCCATTGACAGATCTCATAAATTATATAAAGGTTCTTAACTTTGCCCCTGGTGTGGCAATCTACCAGAAAATATGCAGAGCTTGGCTCAGATAGACTTTTTGTTTGTTTTTATATCTGGCAGTCTGTCAGTCCTCTTGTTTTAAAATCAGTTTTGCCCAGGCAATCCAGAACCTTGTAACTCCATTAAACAAGAGAGCAGGTACAAAAATAGCCTAATCTAATAGGCCTGGTTCTTTCTGCCATCATGAGACAGACCCTCTGATACTGTCTGTTGTTTTTTTATAATAGACAGGAAACATTACAACTTTGTGATACTTTCCATAATGTACACATTAAAAGTAGAGAATAATGCCAGACGTTCATTTGTTATGAATAATTATATCAGTTTGTCCATCAATTTCTAAATTTACAAAGAAAATAATCAAATGAGACAAATTACCTGGATTATTTCAATCACTGGATTGTCAAAAATAGAAGCAGCAAGGTTATGTAATATATAAACAATTTGGACTGAACTTCCATATAAAATGCCATGTAACATGACAAACAGTTTGGTTGTACACATCATATTTACACGTCGATCTTGACCTGATGTACTGTACATTAGGTCTTGTGTTCTTAATTGTTTTTTAGAAGACACTGAGCAAGTATTAATGTAGCTATTATACATGGATTGATTTAACATCTCCAGCTGTATCAAGCATGACATTGATTTACACATGACTGATCCACAAATGATGCTATCAAAACTATCCTATCAAAACTTTAAGCCTCCTATTACCGGACAACATCTTTTTTATCTCATGTTTGCCCTCGTGTGTTTCCTGCGGATACACAAGGGCCCAATTACCGAGTTCACTCAAGCTAGATGCTCCATGCCACTGAAGATCATCTCTTTAGGGCAGCCATTGTTTCTCGGTAGTCACGCAGCGTGTGCTGGGCCAGTTGAGACTGAGAAGTCTTCAGAGGACGAGCCCTTGTCTCCTAGGCAGCCACTTCGGAGACCGCCACCCTCATTACTACACATTAGTCATCTCACTCTTTGCTCTAAGTTATCGGACTGAGAGCATATGCAGAAGTCAGCCCAGATCAACACAAATACACTGAGATCCCTACAGAGTTTGTGCATGATGATTGAGAGAGATAAGGGGATAGGATCACAGAAATATACTTGTGTCTTAATGTATTACATATGCGTGAAACCAAGCCAGTGTACGTCCTTGCGCAGATGTTTGTACAAATAAGATGGCGTGTTTCAAAATTTGAATAAAGGTCTTAACTTGCCCTGAGGCTTTCCACCTTTCTTAAACATTAGCATTTTTTGACTTGTCGATATATATCATTCCCTTCCTGTTGATTTCAGGGTGTGTTGTAGGTCATCAGTAAAGACTACAATCAATTGGGTTGGAGTCTGCCATCAATACGAGAGTTACATTCTGTCTTTTGTTGCATTATTTCCGCTGATGTCTGTTTGTGTTTTTTCCATCTGTTCTGAATGGTGAGGCTGAGGAGCATCGATCAGGGTGATAAACAGCAGCATGAAGCTCATATGAAGTTGTTGATGCATTGGTTCTGACCCAGGAGAAAATTATTCGGTGATTTATACCCCAGAGCTTCTGGCTAATGCCTCACATCCCTGTAATTAATGGGATGTTTGAGAGCTTAGTGAGAAATAACAGAGCAGTATTTCAGTAACAGTGTACAACATTTTCTGTACTAACCGAAAACGTGTAATGGCTCATAGAGGCTGAGGTGGTAATTGAATTTTAAGAATCAAGAATTTAAGAAAAGACTTGGGCTGCGTCTCAAAACTAGGTAGTATTTTTGTGGGTAGGTACTAAACAGGATACGGATATTTCAGTAGTTGATACCAATTACCATACAGATAAAACGAATATGTTAACAAGGGTAGTGTTTGATGCCCATTAAATGCCCCTGCGAGTATATTAGGGCACCATTGTATGAAGGAGATTTTGATATCTTTTTTTTAATATCTTGCTGGGTAGGTGTTTAAACACAGTTCATGATTTTCTGAACTGTAGAATTAAAAGGATATTCTGTTAACTCAAACATCATCTGAATTTTAAAAGGTATTTAGAAAAAGAGGCAAAGAGAGAGTGTGATATAATACTAGAGAACGAGCAACAGCGAGTTAGAGGGAAGACTGACATCCCATGTGATCATGAGGCCAGTGAACTTGTTAATTAGCCTCTGCTGTGCATTATTAAAAGTACCATTAAAACTGTGCTCAGCTGAGCAGGGTGAGACTATCAGTTCCCAACCAGAGAAAACTCATCCAAACTTTAAAGTGCTGTGAAAGGTGGAGGAGCCCAAAGCGCTAATATGTTTCTGGATGAGACGGCTGCGTAATGGTCCAAATAAAGTGCCTCTCAGATGCAGAATGATAAATGGAGTCGACGCAGTCTTGTGATTGGCCAATTGAGCTGTATAGGTGTGAGAACTGTAATGGTAAAATGTGCTTGAAGATTGTTCTATATTATAATGTACTTCCCATGCTTTGGCTCTCTTCCAGTGGCTCCCTCCACTGTATCTCCTGTGACACCCTGGAGGAGAGAGATGGAGATTCTGGTACTGGGGACAGTAAGCTGTGCATCTGTGGTCTTCCTCTTTCTGACTGTCATCATTTGCTACAAGGCCATCAAGAGGTAAGACATCATTACCTTCCATTAGTTTTAGATGTTATATGTTGCATTTTTACTTTTATCTGTGTTTAATTATTGTTTTAAAGTGTTTTGTTTAAAGAAATGTAGAAAAAAAAGTAGTGCATCTTAATAAACTGTCACTTTGGCAAAAATGCCTAAACCAAAGTGGTGAAATAAATTTACATTTTAAATTTGATTTGTGAGTTTGTTTAATCCAGTATAATATTAACAAATACTGTACATGTTGAGTACATGACCATTTTCTGTGTCGTACTGTATGCATGACCCATTTGATGTCTTCATGCTGTGATATATCTGCTGTGCTTTGACATCCTCAGCTGCATGTCCAAATTATATCAAATACATTGTGAGAGTTCTATTTTATGTAACAAATAATGTCTGTTTCATAACCCAGCAGTCTACTGGCACAGCCTTTTGGTCACCATAGGCCAGATTTCCAGTTTCAACACAGCATTCATCCATCAAAATACCCCTTTAATTAAGCAGATGTTGACTTTTAAAGATTTCATTGGCATTTTATCAGTATCAGCTTCATATTTCCTTGATATAACTTGGCAAAAAGATGATCCCTCCACTACTTGTGCAAAAACAAGAGGTCTGTTATTGTATGAAACATGAATTATGAATGTGAATCTGACATCAGAGGCTGTCGTCTTTCAATGTGGAATAAAAGTGTTGATTTATTATTAAGAAAACAAGCATGTGTTTTGTACTGATGGTGCTATTTGAGGTGAAGTGGAAGACACAAGCATCGCGTGGTGCTTGCGAGCTTTAAGCCGCTCTTGCTGTTTGGTACCAGCGATCGAGGGAAAGCCAGCCATCAGGGGAACAGCTAAGAGGTTTGCCAAATCGGCTGCAGGCAGGCAAATGACCTCAGACGCTTCAAATCACTCACACAGCTCAAACCAAAAAGGCTTCCAGACTCTAGGACACGCCATGACAACACACAGATGATGAATTTGTTGTATGTGGCATGTTGTAACGTTTCCCGTTCTCTGTCAGACGATAATATAAGATCTCAGCTGTCAGGTTGCTGTGTTTCTGGAATGGGGTGGGGAATTTGATATAAACGATGACCTTAAATACATGCTGTCTCTAGAGTCTGTCTCTTTTAGCTTTGCACAGACAACACAGATTTTTTTCCTATCAGTTTGTGCTTTAAGCTGTAATGTTAATTCAGACATTTTTGTTACATCACATCAAATCCCACGTAAACTTAAGAAGAATGACCAGGAGTTATCAATTATCAGATAAAAGAAATTAAATTGTTAGGAATTATTGGACCAAAGTTGTTCAGCTTGTCACTGGAACTTAAGGCAACAAAGTATTTAATAGCATATTTCTTGTATATTGCTTAAAGAGTTCACGTTTGGTTGTGCTAAAATAATTTCAGAGTCCCTGCAGCCCTTTTTGCTGTAACTATATGCACAATTTTAATTGAATTAGCAGATGCATTAGAAGTCATCCATTTGTCCCTGACATGCAAGTCATTGTTAATAGTGAAGTGCTGTGATCTATAAATAGTACACAGTAGCTGTCTTACATCACCGCAGTTACTATATTGTGTATTTTATCACAGCAACAGGGAAACTGTCCCGGACTGAAATTCATAAACGATTGCTTTCCCTCAAGAAACACAAACAGTGTAGTAACTGGCAGTTGACTATATTTGGTCTGGTTTATATCATCTTGAAGTGACTCTTGTTAAAATGATACTATTCAGATTTTCCAGCGAAACTACTTGAGAGAGGATCCAAGCTGTTAATGTTAAAACATTCCAGACTTCTGGAAATTAATCTTTTATTTATGAAAGCTGGGGAACATCCCCTCCTGGCTGTTAGGCCGAGACTTGTTATCTCTGTGTTTTGGAATTATTTCCCTTGGTGAAATGGTTTGTTATACATCACCATGTTTTTGCCTGAGAACTTGGTTAAAGGAAACTGGCTCCCAAAGGAAAACCCAGCTGGCAGCTGTTTTTCCACTAATGAGCTTTGCCCAGTCTACCAATAAAAAGAAAGACATGTTTAAAGCTTTCTTTTATATGCATGCGAATACATCATTTAGCTATGCCCAATGACCGATACGCAGCAAATAGCGCTTCTTCAAACAGTCCCTAAAATGTCCCAGTGAAGGCTCAGATTATTACCCCAGTCATTGCTTTATGGCTTCTGCATGCTAAAGCCCGGTGTGGCTCACTTATTGTAATGAGTTTAATCGAATTAGAGGCACTGGAGGGGAAAGCTAAAGCAGTTTTGTCAAACAGTTACTTAGCGCAAATAGATAAGAATGAATATTAGAGGAAAGAAATGCGATGCTTTATGATTTTGAGCATGTAAATGAATGATAAAATATTCCAGTCATTCAGGTCATGTTGAATTTTAGAGCAATTACAGGCTGGACAGTATGAGCTAAATTAACTTTAATACCTCTTAGCTGCATGCTTAACATATGGGAATATTACATGATGTCATGTTAGTTGCGACGATGATATCATATAACAATGATATTTGCTTATCAGGCAAGACTAATGGGGTCTTAACTTGTGTGGCATTTTGCTCTTTGTTATAAACAATTCAAAACCACAGCAAGACTAAGATGCAATGGAACACACTAATATAAACTTGACAGATTAAATTAAAACAGTAGCATGTTGCCTTCAAGTATGTCTTAGGAAAAGTAAATTAGGTTTTCATGCAGTTATTTGAATAAATGGTAATATAGAACAAATACATAAATTGGTAAATTGTTTTATTGTTGTCAACAAAGAATAATAAAAAAGAGAAATTTTCTTGTTTCTTGTGTTGTTAAATATATATTATTGGAGTTAATATCAAGCTTTGTATACTTAAACTTTATGTTATTAATGATGCTTTGAGTATGCAAGTGTGTGAGCTACACACAGTGTTTCCACTATTAATAGTCTGAGCTATAATTAGGTCACAATATCCTTTGTATATAACAGAGAGGCAAAGGCTAGTGTGTGGTTATATTTAGTTTTGCAGTCAACATCAGTGGAGGACACAGAGAGTGGCTGTGGGACTCAAGCCCTCAATCTC
>JAZGTK010012525.1:0-14874 GCA_036877625.1 Ambastaia sidthimunki
CATCACATCATCATCACATCGCGAGCATCATTGACCTCATGTGAGTCGCCAGCCGCTAATTACACCATCATTGAATGTCACCTTTATATGTGCCAAGCTTTTTGTGTGTGTGATGAGAGAGAGAGAGAGAGAGAGAGAGAGACAGAAGGAGAGAGAGAGAGATGCTGAATTGCAGAGAAGGGAGATCATGTGATGTGAGAGCGAATCAATAAAAGGAATCTTTTTCTCTTTACTGCAGAAGATACAGCTTCATTCCACACCAATCCTGGAAAACAGTGGGGGGAAATCACCACTCTCTGATTCTTTCCCTGTCATCAAGGTTTACAATTTATACAGCTCATCATCCTCTCTTCACCATCTCTTTTTTTACTCACTTTCTCCCTCACGCTATCATTATTTATTAATAGGACAGTTTTCCTTGTCCACCTGGACGTTGTATTGATTCCCCACCACTGTTTGAAGGGGAGTTTGGTGAAGTCTCTTTTTTTTTAGTTTCTTTACATTTACTGTAACTCTCTGAGGTTGACTTATTGGTGACTTAGGGGATAAGGTGACTTATTTTGTGTCTGATTGTGCAACAACAAAGGCTGTCATTCGATGGCGTGGTTAACGGTCTGCGTGGTCTAGGGTGGTTGTCACAGGCATGTTTGAGTGTGTTTTCGTTAAAGAAAGTGAGAGAGAAAATATTTGCATTCTTTTCATCCAGTTTTCATTCTTCAGCTTATGCAGACTTTTATACTTGTTTTTTGCTGTCACATTATTATTGTATTTTACAAATTGTGTCTTTGGCATTTAAGGGAGAGCGTTGCCTCTTCACAGACCTTTGCTGCTGTCCTTATGCTCCACCATCCATGAAAACACACACTTTTGCAGGTATACACACACACACACACACACAGAACAAAATGCTGTTCTGTATGTAAAAAAACAGGACACAAACAGAGCCAAAACAACATAGACACATGCATGAATAACACAAAAATACACTTTGTATCAAAAGCTGCTGCCTACATCCATCATAGACTCACCAGCAGGCAGGCAGGGGATGTGGGCCCGCCCACTTATGCGTTTAAGTCTTGCCAATGGTGCTGGTCTGTCCTTTGCCTAAGGCTTCTGGCTGAGATGTGAGTCTTATTGGATGCTTCGACTAACATACACACCTGCATCCAAAAGCTCCCCTCTGTCCACTATCAAGTAGTCTCAGCATGTGGCAGGCTGTTGCCTCAGGCCCTAGGGCTTAAATTCTACACATCTTCAATCCTGTTGCTCTGAAGTATGCACACTCTGTCCTTGCAGATGTGACTTGCTACGGTATGAATGCTTTCTTTTGAAATTAGAGTAAACTTTCTATAAAGCTTTCAGGGGTGTGTGTGTGTGTGTTTGTATAATATCGATATGCCTAATATGTAGCATTTACATAATGATTTAAGATTTAGGTGATTCTTACCTCTGAGACTGCAAAAAAGTAACATTGTACAGTAGGCAACAACAGATTTTAACACCACCATTGACACCATCAATAAAATATACAACCTAACAGTATTTTAAATGCGTGTATAGTACAAGAACATGTCATAGTATTTTTATGACATTCCATTTTTTCAAATTTAAACTTTGTCTCATATTTACCTTTATATTTATATTGTTTATGTATTTATCCTTAGCTTTTTTTATATTTATTCGTACATTCATAGATTTTGCAAATGTGACTTTTTAAGTGCCTTATAGGAATGCAGTTGATATAGGTCTGTAATATGATTTGGGTGGATTCTGGCAGGTTAGACAGACAGACAGGGCAGGAGCTCTATGCACACGGCTTTCAGACACAGACTTCACTACTTCTATCTCTCATTCATGGCAGTTTTACTGGATTGCATCTGCTCTCCATTCTGCCTGCCCCCACTTTGAAAATGAATAGTGTCCTAGCATGTACTTTTCTGAGCACCTCGCTGAGCTATACACACTTAAAAATAAAGGTGTGCAGTAATGCCAGAGAAAAGCCATTTTTCTTTTCTTTTTCATTTCATCTTTTATAGTCTAAAAAAGCTTTTTCCCATTCATAGAACCTTTTGTGCAATGGGAAAGTTCTTGGTTCTTTGTGGAACCATACACCCCAACAAAAGGCCATTAAGCAACCTTTGTTTTAAAAGTTTACTTCCTCTTTGCCCAAGCTCACTTTTGCTGCTCACTGTCTGTCTATGAAGACAGTCTGTCAGTTTTTATTATTATTGAATGGCAGTGCATGGAACATGTTAATCAAGCTGAAATCACAAAATAAAAACAAATGTGCCCATGCTGCGTAGTTTATTAAAAATACAAAACAGGCTTATATTAATCCGGGACTCCCAACAGGTAATGCCTTAATCATACCCCTTGGCCAAATAAGCAATCTTTCATTACAAAGACTTTCTTCAGTTAATTATATAATTTATCTGTAGTTATCTTTATTGTTGTGTTTGTTGTATGCCAATTACATGTTTAAGTACAGTTGCTTTGTCTTTCTTACAGATTTCACATTTACATTTTTTACATTGTTTTGGAATGTTGGCACTGAGGTCCTTTATCATAAGCGTATTGCATCAGTGCGTGTTCATTAGTAATTGTAGGAAAAAATATAATTGTTGCTAAACTGACTCAGATGATCCCCTGATTAATCCCTGTGCTGTCATATATAATCGCCGACAAATGGCAAGGCTATGTTCTCTAATGGGTAACATGACAAAAAACATCTGTGCGTCAATTAGAACGTTTTGGTTGGCTTAAACTACATGCTTCAAACATCATTGTTGCTCTGAATGAAACGACATGCTGGTTTTAACGACTTTATGTGTATGTCCTATTGAATTTGACTCGTCTCGCTCACCCCATCTGCCATGACGGGTCATTTTGTGGCATGCTGAGCTCCTCACAGCCATGTGGGAGTTTCTTGAACTAAAAGAGGGTGTGGAGAAGTCACATCAGTTCCGACAGTCTTTCGGAGCGAAAAGAAGAAATTGAGCGAGCACCGGGAGCGCGCTTAATGGATAGATCCTGACGCTTAGTTCGAGAAGCTTGCGCACGAGCAGTTAATCGGCCCTGTCGCGCTAGTCTTGTTAAAACATCAACGAGACATCATCCTTATCCAACTCAGTCCTGCAAACTAGGACATCCTGGGAAACAGCTTCCCACTTAAAATCACAATCAACTAGACTGGGGGAACCACCCGCAAGCGCTGCGCTTCAAGCAACATTTTTTCACCATTCCGTTCTTGAAAGGAATACAAAGTTCTTTTGGGCCACTTTTAATAGAATCGTCCAGGCTGCGACACCTTTAACATTTTACACTTTTGATCGGGAGTTTCTCGCCAGTCGCTCGCATTGATTTGGATTATAAACGCTCTACGAGTTAATTTCGTGCTGCCGTCGTGTTCTTTCTCAGTCTCCGTTATTTTAGTGTGGAGTATCTGGAGACTTTCCCAACCTTCTGGAGGAAGGAAAAAAGGAGCAAAAAGACCAATTTATCGGGAATTGGAGTTGTTTTGATTATTACTATAATCTTTCCTAACCAAGTGCGTATGATATTACGATGTGTGTGGTGTTAGAGTCTTCGCCGCCCCTTTTCGACCAGAATTAGTCCGTGTGGTCCCGGAGTAGAGGCTAGATCAGTGTCTTCTCGATCTCTCCTCCGTATCCTTTCCCTCCTTTTCCCTAAATGTCATTTGTCTGTTTCTATGGAATAACGGGTCAGGAAAGCGACTGAACGACACTGTGTCTTGTTTCTTTTCACCTCCGCCTGTAACTGACAGGCGGTTGAGGATTGGCTCTTCTCCGGAGAATGCTTAATGATCGATGGGGAATCATGAACAGCTCATCGGAACTCGAAGAAGGACAGCGGGGCAAAAACCAGGTGTGTGTCCCACACATTTTACCCTATACGTAACATTTATGGAGTTTCTGATGAGACACGTAGTTAGTTTTCTAATTAAACGCAAGACATCTGTGTGTGTGCGCGTGTGTGTGCGTGTGTGTGTGTGTGTGTAAATGCAGTGAATTGTTTGTGAGTGTGTGTTTAGAGAACAGTGAATAGCAGCACAAAGAGTTGAGCGCCCCTTGTTCCTGTCACTCCGCATAAGCGCGCCCGTAGATCATGCGCTTGACTGAAAGTGGCTATTTTGTTTCCCGTTTATGCGGGCAGCTGAAGAAAAGGGCACCAGGCATCCGAAATGCAGCTGCTGTGTTTGGATTTGGAAGTGTTGTTGTAGTGTGGAGTTTATCTTTTCCTTCCCTAGACTATATACTGGAAATGTGATTTAAAACGTCAGAAAGATTTTGAAATATTTTATTTATGAAATATAATTTTATTTATGAGTTGATAAACATTTAGCAGAGAGGTATTCCATAGGGCTGACAGGGGGAATAGCTCTGTCTCTATCACCGATGTTGAGTACAGATGTGTTAGGTGTGATAAAACGCAGCCTATTTACAGAAAACAAAATAGAAATTCTGTGTTCTATGTGAGGATCAGTGGAGGGTGAGACTAAACGGTAAGGTAAATGTGTGGATAAGCCACAGAAGCGCTTCTGTGGGCTCCCCACAGCTGAACCAAGGTTAGAGAAAATAAGGCACATACAGAAGGACATCAGATGGACACCCCTTTCTCTTTGAATATCAGAAGTGTGGAAAACATGTTTTCATTGATTTGAATAAGTGTGTTGAAGGTGAGATTTAATTGCCTGTAGTTATTTAAAATCTGTCAGTTTTGTCCAAGTTTGCATAATTTATCAATGACATTACTGGAGCAGCAACTAGAGAAGAAACACAAGCAACACACACGTTTGCACTCCAAAAAATATCAAAACCAACACAGCTCAAGAAATACTTGAAGCTTAGGTTCACACCCACATCACTGCACTAATCGCACACACATATGGGGGAGAGAGAGAGGGAAAGGGAGGGCTAGGGAAAGAGAGTAGAGAATGCAGTCTGTACTCAACCTGTGTATCTCCATTCATCTCCATTCATCATGTTTATTCATACTTTGTGTATTCTGTAATTACTGTTTTTTCCAGTTTTTTGGAGGTTACGGTCAATAATTTTAAGCCATTGTACCATTGTACATGTTTTTGCTTTGCTGGGATCTGAGGGAATACAAAAATATTTTTAGAAAAAAATTTGAATGAATGTGTGTCAGTCTTCAGACTTGATGAAGTGAAGTCTACTTGATATAGTTATAAGACCTGGTGATTATGAGAGGTCACCTGACCTCTGATGATATGATCTGGTCTCTGTTGATATGATCCTGTCTGAGGTTCGATGTTTGGATTCAAGTTATCTCTACTAATGAAATCAAGCAGTAGCTGATTTCAGGAAAGAGGATAGGACCCTTCTGATTCATATCAGTTGTCTTTAAGCCTGTGGTAGGTTGGTTAAATGCTATGCAGAATAAATGCATCAAAATTGTGATATAAACTTCAGTGTCAGCAAAATATTGGGATCTGTTTTGAAGTTGAATATTTTAGATTGCCTAAAAATTCAAGACAGTTTAATCAATCAATAAAGAAAATACCTGAAGACACACTAACCCCCCCACCACCACCACACACACACACACACACACATACATACGGTAGTAGTAGATTGGAATTGATTGAGTGAGTTTTTGCTGAGAACAGTCCGCAGCAGCCTCTATACATGCATCTTAAATTACTGACTCCAGGTGACTGTTCCTATAGAAATCTTTGGTTGTTGTATGTGTGTTTATGTTTTAGCTGAGAGGTTTGCAGTATGCAGGAATGTTACAGGGCACATTACAAGATTAATGCACATTTTTCATGCACCATATCCTAAACTGGTGCAAAGATGAAGCATAAACAAAGATTGTAGCTTGTTACATTTTGTGTTACAAAATGTAAGACTATGGTTACATACAAAGTTAAATATATTTTGTTCAGTGTAGAAATTTGATCAGTCTTGTTGCATCAGATTTAATAAAATCAATCATTAAGAGTATAATACTGTATTTGATATCTTGCAGGGTAAAATACTAATGCCAGTTATAAGTTAAAGCTTCCCAAGAGGGATAAACTGAAAATGGGTGTAACACAAAACCTTTTATTAGAGTGTCGATCTCTAATTTCCTCAAATGATGGTCTCCTGCTATGATCTCTAAAGATATTGAAGCACACTCTCATACACACTAAAAACAAAGCTTTTCAGGACCACGGACAGCAACACCCATGGACAGAGCCTGTTCAGTGTAACACTAGCACTCAGTTCACTTTAACAAAAATATCTTTATTTCATTTTTTTTCTGAGCAAGGTGCAGGACCTTAAAATGTTTGTCCAATCATTGATAGAATGATAGAATGTCTTACTTGCCTGTCAAACTATGTATGCAGTTGTGTGTTTGAGGAGGCGTGGCTTTGAGGTGCTCTGAAGGGAGAGTGAGATCTTATTTTCAAAGCTAGCTTGCTATTGCTAGCATCAAGATTATTCTAACAATATAACTTACTACACCATGCAGGAAAAACAGACCAGTAACTGCAAATATAATAAGATGGTACAAAACACATCACCCATTCACAAAGTGAGCCATGAATGACTAATGTTTTCTCCCTCAACCAAGAGTGGAGAGTGGATGAGAGGAAAAGAGGGAGAGAGATGTCAGGCTGAAGTGCAAGTCGTAAAGATTTCTTTCAGCTTTAGTATACGCTTTAAGGCAGACACACACACACACACATAATTGATTAGATTTTGTTTTACATTAGTTTAGTATTCAAAAGTATGATTTCCTGTTTAAACAAGTGCTGTCTTCATGCCTATAACACCTCTCAAATTTATCTATCTATGTTTGTGTGTGTATGGGGCGAGTGTCTTCCACATGTGTCTTTGTGAATATGTTTGTTATATCCTCGCCCTTTTCGATTTTTGTTCCCCTCATCTATCTCTCTCCCTCATTCTCTCTCTCTCTCACACACCCACACAGACCATCTGTCTCTTACCCTGCCTCACCCTGTCAGTCTACCTTGCTTCTTTCCCTCCATCAGGTCAAATGCTGACGTTTTCGTCAATAGAGGCCTGGGGGGCATGATCGTTTTCTTTCTTTTATTCCACCTGTCCTTCCTTTCTTTTGAACCTCCTATCAGTTTCTCATCTCTTCCTTCCCATGTTATTGCTTTCCCGCACACATATGCACACCTGAAGGCAGAATCGGCTTATGCACACGGACACACAGGGATACGTGCACATCACCTGATGCACTGTAATGGAGGATGGAGGTTTGTCCTGGCAGTGCTGAGCAGAGTGGAGCGCCCTTGTTCACAGATAGAAGTCTCTGCCCTGCAGGCCAATCAGACAGAGCGAGTGCCGTGTTAGTGCCTGCACATGTGGTCACGCTGGGCCTCTTAATTCACTTCCTGTTATGCATCCAGCGCCACATGTGACAATAGCCTTAAGCCATTAGGCATTGTTTATTCACTGAAAAATGCATGAACGGTGCATTGCTCTGTGTTTGAGATGGAGTTATAATCGTAAACATCTGTAGTGAAGTCTTCATAAATTCAGACTCTTCCATAAATCAACATTACGGGTTAAGCATGTTGAAGTGCGCTTATTATTGGAAGTAAATTGGAAGTGGGATGTATTTTTTGCTATTTATTCAATGGCAAGATTAATCGGGTTAAAATATCCTGCATGCGTTTATTGTTTATTGTATCAATGAGTATAGGCTACACATAAACTGTATGTATATATATAATATAATGTGATCAGTATCAGTTTCAACACGCATCTAATTACTTCCTTTTGTCTAATTACTTCTTTTATAAGAACAGTCGTCACTTCTGGGGCTGCAGCTTTCTCATATCAAGCTTTGAGATTTATGGCACATCTGTTTTCACACTTGGTTGTAAATTAAACTCATTAAACATGACTGTTCACTGATGCAGTGAGAATCCTCATCAATTCCTGATGGAAATTTCTTTATATAGCATACACTGATGAACTGTGGCACAAAAACACCTATTTACACACAGTCACCCAGAGTACAGTTATTTGCCTGGTGGCTATGAACTTCTCCTGAACAGCGATGGTAGAAAACTAATTAAAACAGCACAATAACTGAATCATTTATGAACAACAAAAGTACTAATCTGCTTAGCACGAGTGAGAGAAAGAGCAATAGAGAGAGAGGGGGAGAGAGAGCATAAGGGACAGAGAAGAAACAAGATGGACAGATGAATCAGATAACTGTCGGGAGAGAGTGTGAGTCTATTAATGTGTGGCAGTCTCTGATGGTTTGAAGGCTACTCAGGCATTCTCAAGGTTGTATTAGTGGATGAACAACCGCTACTGGGCTTGGAGTGACATATTGGTTAAAGTTCAAGGCTGGACCAGAAGGTTTTTGGTTTGATCCTGCTTGCACATCACAGGATTTTTAGGGGGGGTCGTTCTGCCCTGTAAAGAGTTTAACTTTTTATGAAAGCATTTTATCACAATTTATCAACTTACTGTATGTATTACAAATGGCTTTAAATTGACTAAATACCAACATTAAATTCAGCTTTGTCTGGTTCTGCTGGTTTCTGTGTGATGTAATGTAATGTAATTAGGACCTCACACTCTTTCCACAATACTGTAAATTTAAAATTCATAAAGACGACAGCTGACTCCAGTTGTTAGAAGTACAGTCTTGTAGAAAATGCATCTTATAGTGTATTATTCTTACTGAGCATTGCATGAAAAGCAAGACTTGTAATTCATGTATTGAGCCAAAATTCAATACGTGTGTAGCTGTTGATTAAGCTGTCACTTCAAGTTTAAAAATGAATATAAAATAAATCAGACCATATGAATACAGAAGTTTCTGTGCTGCCAACCCAAATGTGCAACATGCTACTATTTTAAACAGTGTTAATAATGCTCATTTTGGCTTTGTGCACCTAAGCCTAATGTTGTAATGAGCCTGGACCTGTTGATCGATTAGTTGTTTTGAAATCAGACTCCTAGAATCAAGCGGATGTCCAAATGAGCAGAGAACTGGAGAAAATAACTTAATTATGTCCGCTTATAGACAACATTGAGCTGTGTGTTTCATGGGTTTAAATAGGTGTTCAGATTCCAATTTCCCTGGAATTGGGGCTTTGTGTATTTCTGCATTAAATTGGCCCTCATCCCTGCGTATTAGGTTGTTGATTAATGATATTATTTAGCCCTTCCGCTCGGTGTTTGTATGTTCACGGTTATGTGTGCGGTATAAGGGGAACGTGAATGTGCGAGTTGATTTAACACGGAGTGGTAATAGCATCATTAAGGCGGAATGATGTGATCAGGAATGTCAAGGTTAATCACTAGACTAATTACAGCCCAGAGATAGAGATTAAAGGAAGGCGAGGGAAAATGGAGAGCAAGAAGCGATTCACCTTTTCAGCATTTGCCAGACTGTAACCACATCTCGCATCTTGACTTCAGCACACAGCCACACAAATAGATCGTCAGATGATGATCTCATGGGGGCGGCAGCCATTAGAGATGCTAATAGCGATGGTTTCGCAGACCCTTTCTGAAAGACTAACAAACAGACAGGTCGAGTGTAGGATTTGAAAACCGAAGGATGGAGAAGGAGACACATTGTAGGTTCTTCACCAAAGATCCTGGCCCTCGGTAACAGTAATGCAGCGCTTGAATTATTTAAAATGCATCTAAACTCAATCCACCAAACATAGATCAATTCCTCTGCACAACATATGGGGGAGGGAAGAGAGGGATAGAAAGAGGTAGACAGACAGACAGACAGAGAGGGCGGATTAATAAATGAATTTAAGATGTTATTCAAATGCTAAATTATTTACATGTCAAATCAATCAGAGGAGCTGAGAATGGATAGCTGTGAGATTGCCTCATTTTAAGGCAGAGAAGGGATAAAATGAGGTGTGTGAAGAAAAGAAACCAGATAAAAAGGGGTTTGGAGAGAGGCCAGAGGTTTAGATCAATAAAATGTGAATATATCTGCAGTTACTGCTTATTTGCTAAGAATCAAGTATTGGGCAGGGGTGACTGCTATGAAAAGCATGAAGTATTGTTTTTTTTCCATTGGAAACCAAAATCCCTAAAAAACAATTAACTGTTTGAAAAGACTTTTTATCTACAGTCCCTTTTGTTCTCCGGCATGCATAAATCAATGGAAGCGAGCGCAACATTAGTGCTGTTGAAACTACTGAGGGCATGTGAGATCAGCTGAATTGTTGCTAAGTGTGCTGAGAGAACTTTAGAGATGCAGGTCCATTTACACTCCTGAGGTCCTTCCGTTCCTCTGGTTTCAGTGAATGTATTTCTAACTGGCTTAACATTTACAACAGTGTTTTAACAATTTTGGACTTATTTCTTGTTTACAGTTTGGTTGTGCTGTTTTATATGTTGTGCTATTCTCTTATATCTCAATAACAGTTAGCAAATTAAAAGATTGGAAATCATAACTTCAGTTATGATTGGCTTACATGAGTACAGGGGGTCATGCACCTGTTGTTTTAGGAGGCACTAATGGAAGCCTTAGCGTATTCATTGACCTTGAAGACCCTAAAAGAGTGAGCTGTGGAGACCTCATTGTAGCGCATTATTGCAATTAAAAAGCAACATGTTTTGTGTGACCCATCCATAAGCATAACTTTTCCTTAGCTTTCACATGCATATACCCCAACAATCACATGATAAAGAAGGAATCATATTTTATACAGCAGACACAAATACATTTGTCTGCAGTATTCTTGCGCTGACTGTGCAGAAGTTTGGTCCAGGCCTGAAGCAGAATCTGAGGAACATAATGACTATTTCCAGCTGAGTGACTTTGAGCCACAGGTGCACTTTATAATGAGTCTATGTGTGTGTGCATATGTGTGTCTCAGATAAGGTTGAATGCTGCTGTGATTGATAGGTTTGAAGATCTGTCACTCAAAGCTCAAGCCAAGACATACAGAGAAATAAACAGATGAAATCCAGAGAGAGAGAGAGAGTGAGAGAAGAAGACAACAAGGAGGAGGAGGAAAAAGCTGATCTGAAATGTTACCAACCTATCAAATACTGCCACCAAAGCCCTGATGTAAACTTGCTGCATTAAAACTACATACTGAGGAAGGTTTTTGTAAACAGGTGCTGTGATAATAGATATGTAGAGTAAATTCTAATGCATAAGAGCACAGCAATGCAAGTGAAGGATTCTTTAAAGGTGCTTCACAGTAAAGCCACTGTGGAGATGCTGTCAAGCTTTTAAATGAGACCAATTAGAGACAAGAAAAGCCAAATGGCAATTTTATCATTAGCTCTTCTGACTAATTCACTAAATTAGAGCAGTTATTGTTAAAGTTTAATTTTAAAACATTCTGAATAGATGGTGATAATTGCCGCAAGGTAATAATGGGTTTTGGACTAACTCACTTTAAACAGGTTTGAATTAAAGTATAAATTGCAGATGATCGTCATTAGATTTGTAAGATGTTTTATCAATTGTTTGATTTTACAAGCTCATTACTGAAACAAGCTCTGCATATAATACTCTTTTTACAATGCAAAATCCATTTTTATTGTTGCATTGTGAGTAATGAATGTACTGTTTCCTTTGAGCAATCAAATAAAGGTAAAGTCAATAGTTTTAAAAGTTTGAGCTACTTATTATAAAAGCAATGTACGTTTAATCCACCAGTTTATGTATATATTAGACAGTGGAGGAGGTGGTTGTGACAGAAAAATCAGCTGTTACATCATTTAACAGGGTTAATGTATTACCATTAGGGTTAATTGTTACCATGGTAATGGGTAATTTGCGCAGGTGGCTTGTCTGCATTGAGCAACCAAAATGACAAGGTCATAAGGTAGGACGGCATGATGCAGAGAGAGACTAAGAGAGTGAGAGAAAGAGAGAGAGTATGATTGTAACCCATGCTAACTATGTGAGAATGACTGCCTAATCTTGCCATATTTCGGGGCTTGACTTTGGTTTGAGAGCCTGTTGTGGTATGTTTAAGTGTCATCCGCCATTTCATTCAGTCAAGCCTGTCTAAACTAACACAGTACAAACAAGGTCATCTCCCAAAAACAGTAAGTATTAATTACCAACTGTATCTTTGCATTTGACATTTATTAAATGCCAAACAAATTTGCTTTCCCAGCTGCAAACAGTATTTTGAGCAAATTGGTTATTGTGTTGCGTCTCTTAGAAGAGAATTTTCTCACTTGAATCTCATAGAGCGAGCAGATCTATCCAGTTTATGTCCCGTTCTGATTGGCTCTGTGGCTCTGTGGCCAACTGAGAACTGGAGGTGCTAAAAGGTTTGACTGGTTATGTGCATACAGACACGAAGGCAACTAGGCAAGCAAAGGGACATGCATCCTATTTCTTCTTCCTAATAATTTGTCATCCAGTTACAGCATTTTGCAGGTTTAGCCAAACAACACTGTATACTGTGAATTAATGTAGCTGTTACTTTAAAGTGATTTTTCTACCTGATCTGACCCATTAAAATTGTCTTTTGTTTATTTAATGTATTTATGTTGATTCAGCATATTTAAATAATATTTTTATAAAATAATACAAAACTTATCTATACTCTATCTTTATCTACCTATATCTAGTATATAGTTAGACTGAACATTCAAATTAATTCATTCTGACATGAGTTGGTTATTTTACATTTACATTTATTCATTTAGCAGACGCTTATGGGTGCGACTTACAAAGCTATTTACAAAAAGAGAGAATTACAGCAGACGCAATTGTTTTTAATAAAATTCATGCTCAGTTCAACCATTTTCTCCCCTTTGAAAGGTGTGAAAATAGTTGCAGGAATGTTGTGAAACATCGAAGTTTGTTGTGAAATGGATTGGGAGGTGATAAAGGCAGATATTACAAAGGATTTACCCTAATTTAGCTCAAATACAGCTCAATCTTCACAGGCTGTTGCTGCCTGTGTTTCTGTGTTTAGTCACATTGTTTTTTCTAAACCTATTAAAATGCCCGTCTCATTACAGCCTTGTGCATCAGTGTCACTTGTCACTGTAGCTATGACACTTAAAAGCAAGAGGTGTTCTGGTTAAATAATCACATTTTCAAAGACACAATAACCACTTAACAAGTGTTCATTTCCAGCAAAATAATCTCTCTCTTGCTGTATCTCTTCTGTTTGTCCTGCTAAAATTGTAGTTACATTTGCAACAGTTCAGTTGTTTGTCAATGTTTTGCTCATTTGGAAAATAGGCTTAAAAAAACATTCAATTTTTCACAGTTTGTGTCATGCTGAAATGGTAAAAAGTGGCGTGTGGCATTACCATAAGAATCTATTGCAGATATGTCAGAAAATACAGTGTGAGCTTCAGTAATAGTTTTCAGTAATAGTTTTCAGTAATAGTAACAGCATTCAGTAATAGTTTTTGTTGTGCCACAAACTGTCAGTTGAGTTACTGAAGAACTGAGAGGCTGAATTACTCATTGCAACCAACCATAAAACCCTCTTTAGATAGAGAGAGAGAAAAACAATAATTGTGGTTATTTTGAATATTTAAATATTACCTGCATATTCATTGAAGAAAAACTGTTTTCTTGGTCCAGTGTTTTCATCATGAGACCTACATTTAATGGATGACGCAATGGGGTTATTTTATTGTTAGTGGTGAGATATCATAATGTTCTCCAAAATCCCTGGTTTCTGATTGGCTCTGACAAGGCCTAGCCACCTGTGTTGCACTAAAAAGACTTTGTAATGGCATGTGAATCAATGCACAGGCCTATGCAGCTTTGGAGGTTTGAAGCCACACACACACACACACACATACAGAAACTCTGCTAGTTCGCTTATCCACCCACTGCTGGGTAGGCGTTATATCTGATGCTTAGTGCTGGATATGAGGGGGGAAGAGACAGAGACAGTAAAATTTGTGAAAGATGGTGTGTGAAAGTGATGGAGAGAGAGAACGAGAGTGATGGGGGTGACAAAAAAACATGCAAAGGGTACGATTTGAGATTTAAGGTGACAATTAAGCTTTGCTGTTCACTTGAAGGTGTGAAAGCCTCTTTTCTTGCTTCTCTTGTATTCAGTGAGCAATGGCAGAGCATGGCTTTGTGTGTTTTTCCCTTGATTGTTTTCTTTACCAAAGAGAGTGTGTGTTCTTTTGTGTTGTAAATTGGGGATTATGCATTTGGTCCATGGGATGTGAGTTGAATATTGTAAATTAGAAAGTGTCAAGGGTGTTAGGCTTTTAGTCAAGTAATTGTCTCTTTAGCAGCATTTTAGGCCTTTCTGGGCTTATTGCAAGAATAATTGCACACTAAGTGTTTTTGTGTGTAAGTTGCACAAAGACTTTTGAACTCTGTGGCACTTTCCACAAAAATCAAACAGGGAGGTCAAACAAACTTTTATGTGAGTTGGTTTTATTGCAATTTTTACCAAAATGTAGGACATTCCTGATTAATGAAAATTTGCTGTTTATAAAAATTAAAAAGACAAAATTTCTATTCAGCTTTTTAAAAGAACTACTCAGTTCTAATTACAAATTCAGTTCAATAGATTGTCAAAAGTATGTCATTATTTTATTGAATACATATTGGGGATTTATTTTTAGTTACATTAGATTGGGGAAACTTCATTGCCCTGAGAGATTGAGAACATGAACTTCTAATAGTAAAAGTGTTCTATAACATTTAACTTGATGTGGTTTGGGGTAGCATGAATTGGTTGACATTTCAGTGAACTGCAGTACACCTCTGTGGTCGAGTGAGTACTTTGTGAGGTGACCGGGTCGCTCCGTTAAGCTTGGGTCTGCATGTCATTTAGTGAACACCACAGTCAGACCCTAGTGGTTTAAAGCCAACCACAGTTTTAAATCACGTCAGGGTAAATATGAGAAACAAAAT
>JAZGTK010012526.1:3522-14874 GCA_036877625.1 Ambastaia sidthimunki
TCCTTTAACTCAACAATCGACTGTAAAACACTAGGAGCCCTCATTACCGTTCACAGCTAATTAAATCTTACATTGGTCATATTACAGCAAACTGCTCACAATCTTTATTACATATTATTTGAAAGAGATTTTAAGGGCAGAGGATAGATCTATCTAAATGAGATTTCCAGCTCCCCCGGGGCTCTACTTTAAGCCTGTCGAGAAAACGCTACAAAGAGATCTATCAGAACGGTTCCTTTCTTACGGCCTGCGTTCATTCATATGCGAAGTGCAGTTTAAATTGTATTACAGCATTCGCTTATGTCTGCCAGCGAGGTGGTTTCAATGGGCTTTGTAGAGACATTAAGACAGCAATATGTTTGTTCATGTCTATACAGCACCTGTGTTTGTTTGAGGGCTGTTTCTGAAGTACCTGTATTTCACGCTAAACACAATCGTGCTTGAACAACTCACTTGGCGATGTCTTTGTTATAAAGTCTATCATAATGTTTTTTACAAATGCACTAAGAATTAAAAGTTTTGTATTAGCAGATGATTTACTAAACAGTTTATGTGAGTAATGACACAAACATTTCCACAACTTGAACTGCACGATCACCCAATCAGCTCTTAAAAAGCAAACGTGTGCTCAACAGCATGATTTGGATATATAGGGTTTGGACTTGTGCCTGGTTCTAATACTCTTAAACATGATGTAATCATCATTTGATGAATTACTGCTGTCACACTCAACAGAAAATGAACAAGCATCTCTTTTAAACAAAGTTTGATTATAAATCAACATTAATTACTTCAGAACTTATTTTGGCCTAGCGAGTAAAACCCTAGAAACACCCTAGCAACCACCTAGAACATCCTAGCGTGGTGTCAATGAGGTCAGGACCACTTTTTTTCCAATTTCCAGAGATGTCATTAAGGTTTGAGTTACCAAAGAGTGTCCGCAGGCTCTCGCTTTAACCCAATCAGCATAAATACCGTCCAGCCGCTAATGATGCTCTTTATTGCTGTTCATTTACTCCTTCCACATCCCCCATCCTTTCACTGTCACTTCTTATTCCTCCAGACTCTCCTCTGCAGGAATGGTTACTCTATTATCCCAGCAAGTGTGAGGCTGTGGAAACACACGACAGCTGTAGGGAAGACAGTAAAAGGCCCAATTAAGACTCTGTAATCCCAGAGGTCTGTTCTTTCAATGGCTTGTATCCTCTGTAGGAACAGGAAGTGAGTGGTGGGGTGAGAAGTGCAAACTTCAGTGGGCATTTTCCTGCCATCGTTATGCGTCATTCCGAATTAAATTAAGAACAATTACATTTTTTGATCAACTAAATATTTAAATTGAAAGGATTTGAGGATTCGGTTAATAACTTTAATAACTGAGTTAATAATTTACAGTTTTGTATTGTATTGTTTATTTAAATTAGGATTTTTACCCAACCTTGTATGTATCTTATACTTTTTCATACACGGTCCCTAAAAAACAAAAGATAAGCAGTGAGTCTGGCCTACAGGTAAAAGAGTAAAAAACAGAGAGAGAATCAGACCAAATATGAGAAAGACACAATGTTTATTTCAATCCTACTTCAGTTTCCTCTCCAGCTTTTTTATAAAGTCATTAAAGAAATCCATCAACTCCTCTTTTTTCCCACTGCGTTTAGAAATCCGTGATTTCAGTTTCTCAGAGTGGAAGACGGGCCGTGAATATCTGAGATGCAGGTGATTACCGACAGCCGCAGGCGCTACGGTGACAGAGAGATACAGTAGGACAAGCTGCCTCAGCAGTTCCTGCGACACATGCTTAACTGTTATCATCTGTGGAGCCGCGCAGCGCGGCGGTCCCACCTCAGACGAGTCAACACCCACATCCTTCATCTTACAAAGCAGTTTACTGAGCCGGAACTAAGCTGACGTTTAAATGAAAGTAGTGAAATATGTTTAGCCGGTGTGTGCTGTATCTTTAGCAAAATTCCAATTCAGTTTATGCCACCGACCGGGATCTGGGGACAGTTGAGGAAAGTGCTTTTTGTTTGGCAAACACGTGGAATGCATAAAAGTCCTCTTAGGCCATCAGCGCCATTGAGGGCAGATTTATTCGATGGCTTTTTGTTGGAAAGCGCACAAACAAGAATTCCTGTAGCACGGCGATCGCTTGCCAACGTTTAAGATTGAAACTGTGTTATCAGTACATTACCATAGACTGTCCCAGAGTATCCATCAGCCTATACATTATGTCCTTTGGGTTTCCCAAACCCATTTCCATGAGTGATTTCAAACCACTGGAAACAGAAGTCTTATTGCATTTAAGTAACGTCCAGTTACAACACACATATAGTCCCAGAGGAATGTTTATTGTTTTATTGGACAGGTTGTGGTAGAGAGTATAAAATAAGACAAGCAGGGCTAAATAGTGCTCTGTACAGAGTAAAGTTGTATATTTCTGTAGGTAATTTCTTTTGTTACTGGTAGTAAATGAGGATCTCTTAGAAGCAATGTTTATGGATATCTTCTAAATCAGCTTTAGAAGAACGTATACTTTACATTAGTGGCTTTGTTCCAAACATAAAAGTTCAAGGAAAGAAAGGAAGAACAAAAGAAATATTCACTTGCCTGTGGAAAACTTGCTAATTTCTACTGTAAACAGCTGAACATTTATGACGGTATTTTAGTGTAAATTATGCATACAGTAAAAAAGATCTTACAGGGAAATTTGAGAAAGCTTTCTTTGAACATACATTAACATAATCAAAGCCCCAAATGCACAGCAGTTTTGCTTCTATCGCATAAAATCTCTTTATCTGTAAAAAATAACAATATTATTAAGTTAATGCATTTCAACAAATACTACAATAGTGAATTCTCAGAGGTAATAATGGTTACAAAATAACTTGCATGTTCGAAATCTAAAATGTTCCACACAATGTGTTGAAAAATTGTTCCAATATAAACAGTGTGACCCCTGAGTTCAGGCCTTTTAGCACAAGACTTCTGGAGAAGCTCTAAAGCAGCAGAGAAACACACAGCTCAGAGAGGGCAATGATGGATGCTGGATAACTCTGCCCGAGACCAGAGAGAGAGGCACTCACTGGCGTTTTCTGGCAGTCATTTAATGTCCCTGGAGAAATTGCTCATTTCTCTTTATCCAAGTGAGGTGAGAACAGCTCTGAGTCCCACCACACTGAAGACCAAAAAACTCTAGTTACACATACCCTGATGGAAAAAAAGAAACGTTAATACCAGCTTAAAGAACCAGTCTATCCCAAAATAAAATAGCTGTCATTATTTAATCACTATCATGCTGTTAGAAGCATTTTATTTTTCCATTTTTTTTTTATTTGGAAATTTTAATCATAAACAAGGATGCAAAACAACCACAAACATCTCATGAAAGAAGATGACTGTTGAAGTCTTTACAGAAGCCATTGTGTAAACAAAGTGGAAGTGGTGTGTGTGTGTGTGTGTGTGTGTGTGTGTGTGTGTGTGTGAACAAAGTATTGAATAATGTGTTTGTTTTGCAGGTGTTGCGTTCTGGGTCCTTTAGTTTGTCCTGGTGCAGCTCCAGGTCTAAAGTCATGTTCAGAAAATCGTCACAAACACACGGGCGAGACATTCGTAATGCAACACTGTTTAGATGATAACTCACGCTTAAGAACGACATCATTTATCATGTGATGTTTCTCTCTCTTTCTCCCTCAATGCCTCTTTCATTCTGCTGAGATGCTGTGATAGCTTTGGTTACTCAACTGTTCATGTGTTACCGAAAAGCCAAACTTATCTCCCAGACAGATTCCCAGCAGTTTCCTTCCTAAACTCTCACTGTAAAATAGCTTCCCGTCTGTGTGACCCCATATGACCACCTAGCAGTGTATTTCTGATATCTCCTACAGGCTTTTTAATTGCCCTATTCATCAATGTGATTAAAGCCAACATGACGATTTGTTGGGGCATGTTATTCCAAAGAACATGTTTCTCTTTGTAATCTTTCCTCAAAGGTGATAAATTCCTCTCAGCTTCTGAAACAACTCTCCTGTTCGGCCCGTTGGGTTATTTTCAGGCCCTTTCCTCAAACCACGTCACACGTTGCATCACCTCTCACAAACTAACTAAAGAAGTGTTACAACTAAAGTGTGTTACGTTAAAACGGTAAAGTGGCTGTAAATATTGCTTAATAGATTTACTATACTGGTAACTAGTACTATAGTTAAACCAGAATACCTCAGTAAACCTGAATTCGTTTTGCTCTCAGTACCAGAAGTCCAAAGTTTATGCCCCCAGCTGTTTCAGATTATAGCCCATTTTAAACTGAACAATTTGTGTTCGTCCAAACCTCACATGGAACAGAAAATGTGCAAGACGTTGACAAATGACCAACCGTTTTAGACTAAAGATTGAGAAACTTTCTACCGTGTCTCATTGCTTTTACGAACAGCCACATCTTACCAGCAGTCTGTATTAACATGTAGTAAGATCAGCCATGAGACTCCAGTGATGGCTGCGGTACATTAATCATTCTCAAGATGCTTTCACACCATCCAGGCCGGACAGATAATAGGGAATTATAAAAAAGCAGGTAGAGCTAAATTTGCATCATTCTATCGTGGATGCAGATTCTCTGTGGGTCTTCTGCAGTGCAAAGCCATATTTTAAACAGCCAGTGTAAAAACTAAAAACTACAGCAACAAGCAGAGGCAGGACATGAAATTTTAATGTTCTGCAGGCATCTGTAGACACAAACCTTCGCATTCGACATCTTAAGAAAAATGAACAACCCCGAAGTGTTTAAAAAATGCACATGCATTTGGAGTTGATGAAGAAATAAAAACAGACTCCATTTAGATCATTTGTGAAAGATGTCACTAGTATCATCAAAAAAAGTCCATTGGTTAAAACAGACAGTTCCATCCCAAACTCACACCCTTGATCAACTCACTGATGTTAGGCTGATTCAGATGTTTAAAAAACTAGTGCTTCCCATAGACAGCGTTTATACTTTTTCCTGGGAAATCACGCTTTAAATAGTTTTGTATTAGCTGACCCAGGAGAAACTATTTTAACATCACAAAACTTACACAAGTGACCCTAAAGTAATAATAGCTTTAGCTTCAACAGAACGTAATTTCTGCGCTGATACTGTCCCAGAAATAATGAGGTTTATGACAGTGAAAAAATCAGCTTGAGGTTATGCAAGATGGTAACTACACAAGATTAATGTGTTTTTCGCTCGTACCAGATAGTACAAAGCTGGAGCGAAAGATTTTAGCCTGAAGACATTCAATGTAGCTGGATTACAGGAAGGACAGAGATCCATTTAATCAGATACTGAAAAGACTAATTCAAAATGAAACCAATTGTTGTTTGTTCTGTTGATGCTGGTGCCACAAATTGCCTGTGCACTTTCAAACAGCTCCCCTATAACCTGTCAAAACAAATATTCTATTAAATCACCCTGTTTATTTATTATAACAAACCTGCCACTGAATTATCTGTTTTCTCTCTAATTCATCTCAGACAAAAATAAATGTCATTTACTAAAGTTAGAAGAGAAACGTTCCCACTAGGTGTATAAACGTGCTGTGCTGGTCCTCAAGCATGTAACTCAGGAGGGCAAATGCTGCCAGTTTCTTTAGGCCTCACATCATTATATTTCCCCACCTCCCACGACCAACCAGGTCTCAGATGTGCGTCAGCTGCTAACTGTTAAGACCTGCTGCCCTCCAGCACCAGAGCAGCAGATAAAGATTAACCTGCAGAAAGATATCTGGCATCTCAAATTGTCATTAAAGTTCTGCCATCTTTCCTCATGGACACTGAGTTTCACACAAGTGAATAATCGCTCTGGAACCACAGGAAAATTGACATCAGGGCAATGCTGATTGGCTGATGATACCACAAAGATTCGCAACTCACAATTCTTCGACTAGCAACAATATCGCTAGCTGTGATGGCATCCCCCCACCAACAAAAACTATTTTGTAGGAGTTTATAGAAATGCAATTTAGATTTGAAATCAGTGGCAAAAAATGTGATAGCAGATCAGATGCAGTAACGCAAGTACAAGAATTGCTCTTGTTGAAAACGCAAATGTTGGGTCTTCAAAAGGAAAACATTTTAGATTGAACACGATCTTTTAAATGATCAACAACATTTGGAAAGTGAAAAAGTGTTTCTCGTCACTGTTGAAAACCCTCCCAAAAGCACATACGTCTAACAAAATGTTCCCTTCATTCAGATAAGATGTTCCATCCAGCAAGGAAAGCCACAGGCTCCATCGTTTTATCAATCTGAAGAAAATCCAGGAACTTCACTAATACTTTTCTGCTCAGACATTTCTTTCAAGATGCCAAAAGGTATTTCAGGGTTTGTTCACAGGAGCCCTGCAGTGCTCAGAAATCATCCATATCTGGTAACAAAGAAAGAATACTGGGTGAAGAATAATATAATTGTCACATATAATGCAGATATGCTAAGAAACTACTTGCTTCTATGCTAAAAGCAGATTCATGCCAGGAGATACTATTATGCTAATTCACAATTAGCATAACTTTCCAGAAAGTTCCAAAAAGTATAATGTATTAAATAAATACAGAGCGAGTGTAAAAAAAACATTAGGAGTTACTGATGATTACAAATACACAGAAGGCATTTTTAATTATAGCACTTTTTTGTGATGATCTTATACTGTAGTTTACTAGGTTAAAAACGATGTTTATCGTTAGCACCAAGCTCTCTTATTTGAGCTACAGAAATGCTATGCAACCAGCTACCCAGCTAACAGGAAACATTCTTAGAACGTTGGATTATTTTTTCTAAAAGTTATTAAAAACGTTCTTGCAGTAATAGTGGTAGAATGTTTTAAATGTATGTTATATATACATCAAAAACATTATTTTCAGAATGTTTGTTACAAAATTAAAAAAAAGCTTAAATAACGTTCTTATAACCAAGCACTGACATTAACACAATGTCTAAAAAAACTGAACGTTTTTAGAACTTTCAAAATAACATTTTCAATATTTGTGTCACTTAATGGAAACGTTGGGGAAACATTCTTCCAACCTGAAATTGTTAGCTGGGTGGATGACTTCTTTTATGCCGAGTAATGAGCTTGCAATGAAGGAAACCAACTGCAGGAACATGCAGAAGAACTGTGATAGAGCGGCGATTGTAAAAACAGTGGAAGGAATAACAGTCGACAGACTTCCAAGCATGCATGCTTCTCCCCCACACTGTGTCTGCATTACAAGCAGCTAGTAGGTGGTGAGGTGCTGTTGACGTTTGCTCGTGGGTTGTTTTTTAACCTCTCTCTCTCTTTTTCTTTCTCTCTCACTATCCATTGACGGCAAACATGGAAAAATTTAGAATTAGCGTGAATGGTCTATCTTTTACAAAGCCAGCAGTCAATATCTGCTTGTTGGTGTTGTTTTTTTATAAAGACAGATATCAGACTCATCAGGGTTGCTATAGTTATAGAGAGGCAATGGAAAAATACAGCAGTTATGGTCTGGCAAAAAAAACAATGATGACATTTCTTACAAATGACAGCATGGATCAGCACAGCTGTGTTTACGATAACAGCCTGAAAGAGATTAAAGAATGCAATGAGAAGTCAATTATATGATCTTGTAACATGTTGAGATTTAGTTTGTTGTTTAACCTTAAGCTAACCTAAACTAGCCCTAACAGACTATGAACATCACCCCAGTTAAAATTTTTAGGTTGCAAGAATGTTTTCCATTAACGTTTCCATTAAGTAACAAAAATGTTACGCTTTCAAAGCTAGCTTGCTAATGCTAGCCTCTCTAAAACTGCCTGTCCTGCCTTTAATGAGTGATCATTTTAAAGATCTACCTTCAAACAACATACAGCTCTTTTTACAACAATCTTTTGTTAAACTTGCACCTTTACCAGCAATGTACTTTAAACTTTGGCTTGACAGATGAATTCTTTGCAGCCCTGTAGCACATTTATACACTGAGACCGAGGTGTTCGCCCTGGCAAGGAGACTGAAAATAGCCTGTTTTCTGAAGAAGGTTCCTTTGGTTCACTGCGGCCCTTAAGTTGATTTTCATTTAATGAAGTGTCCACCACACCAGCTCAAAAGTTCAGGGCTCCTATAACCTGTGAAGATGACAGTGATGAAAGACCGCAGCATTCATCTTCACAACAAATCGCCATGGAAACCGCATCACACATCCAACGGCACGGCAACGGCTCGTGCTTACGAGGTCCTCCATCCTCCATTGTTAGGATGGAGTGCTGATGGATGGAGAGCCATGAAGGAGCATTTCAACAATCTATCATTTTAAATATCCTACCATCTAATTGTAAAGCTCTTTCACATTCTCCATCTCAAAGATCTTGTTTCTGGTGGGTCTACTTTAAAACACTTGAAATGGAGCACTATTAGCTTCAAAGGGTATTTGAGAAAAGTCCATTGAGCCAGAGTGAATTTACACCTCTAACAAGGCATCACCATCAGCCTTCGCTCTTGGGCTTTAGACTTCTTTCTCTGCAGAAGATATTTCACAGGTTTCTTTACGGAAGAGGTGATGGGGCTTTTCCCAGATACAGGAGGTCACGGTTCTATGTGTGATGTTTAATTAAGCAACACGGCTGGACAGAAGCAATTATATCTCCACCTCTGCTGAGAGAGCCACAGGGGGAGGACGAGCCCCTCTTCACCAGCAATTATTCCTCCGACCGGGAGGGATAAATAATTTAGGGGCCTTACTGAGATCCATTGACAGCATCACCAATTATCTGATTCTAATAACATCTACAACTGTGATTAATATTCAGAGGGAAACGCAAGCACAACATTAAAGATATCAAAACTGTTGGGTCTCTGATTACTGGAGCGTTATGTTAAAACATTCATTTAGTAGAAGAATAATTATGAAAGTTCGAACTTAAAAGTTAAAAATTCCAAAATGTAAATTCTATCATTATTTATTCACCATCATGTTGACGTGATATGCGCATATATGATGACTTAATTATTGTAATATGTGACATTTTTGTGCAAATCATTCCTATAAGAATGTCTTTAAGAAGGCTTTTCATAGCGGTACATGTAGTTGCATCCAACCTGCATTTAAAGTCCGTGTGAATCCTCTAGTTGAAGCAACATCCTAAAACCTCCTCAGTGTACAAAAGTTTGAACATAACTATCACTTTCTCTAGTCCATAAGCTAGACTCACTGTTTACCAATAGCTGATCTCTCACCCTGACTGCACCATTTAGACACACAGATGCAACAGCACACAGTCAGACAGGCAAACAATACAGCAAGGGCATCTCGCCTCCTTATACCCTTTCTGTATTTGTACAACTTCTGAAAAACATGTAAGCATCATGACCCAACAAATCTTATGTAATATAAACATTTCAACAAAAGGTACTTTTGCCTGGGGTTCAGATTGTTGCACACACACACACACACACACAAACAAAAATACACACACGCACAGACACACACAGAAATCTCTCTGTGCTGAAATTAATCCATTATTCACTACATCTACAGTATAGCCTTCAAAGCAGCACAAGCAAAAAGCAATTGGAGCTACTTTAGAGACGTTCTGTAAACGTTACTCCAGTTTCATGCCCCACAACTGTAAGATAAACAGGAGAAAGATTGAGTGGTCCATTTTAAATCAAAGTCAGTCAAAAGCAGCAAGAATTAAATCTCTGTGTAATAAATACATGTATAAAAGCACACGCAGACCTGCTCATCTATAAACCAAAATTCTGGCTTTGCCTCTGGCAACCTACACATCCTCATTGTCAAAATATCTGTTACCTAGGCAACAGGATCACGACAATAAGGCCACGGTAGGGTAGAAACAAACGTAGCGATAGCAGAGAGAGGAGGCTGCATCGGTGAGATGCATTTACGTAACCACGAACGCTTCTACTGTACTGATCTTCTCAATGCCATCTCCACGGAAACGCTCTGAAAAGCGCAGCTTTTTCCTTTTTTTCCAGGGCCGTATACAAATCAAGCAAGAACAAAAATCACATATGGAACATTTAAAACGTTCCACTGTTTGGGAACTTGAAACAAGCTTCCCGTTCGTTTGAAGGACAACTGATGCAATGAAGAGCACCTTGCCTGCTTACAACAATATGAATCCAGATCAAATGGTTGGTGAATGGTTAGACCTACACTTACACTAACAACTTAAGGATAACGTTTTTGATATATGATATATAACAGAAAAACGTTCTGCTAACGTTACTGCAAGAACTTTCACAGAACTTTTAGAGAATGTTAGCCAACATACTGAGAACTTACCCTAGTAGCTGGGATTGGAATATTATGGGGGTGGGCTGTTTTGACTGGGATTGGTAAACAACCACTCAGTTGCTTACAGGGTTTTGGTAAAAAACTTTAGAAGATCTGTTAACATCTCATACTTAACACTGCAAAACCACAACACACCATAAAGAAGTCACAAATACACAAAAACAGGTGTCAAACACCACATGCACAGCTGCGTGACAACATAAAAACTAATGGAGCAAACATCTCAACACTCAGCGTCACTCCATTAGCTCACCTCTACACGAGAGGGTGAGATGTTTGTGTTCGACCTAATTTCTCATGCCTAGAGGGCTGTTTCCATCCAAAATCCAATTACAAGCAACCAAGAGAGGACACTGTATACAAACACAAATATCATGCATCTCAGTTCATCACAGATGTCACGGGACCGTTGATGTTTATTAAGTTAAACTCACTCATTCGAGCGAACACAAAGATTTGGTCCTAAATTGCAGGTGATGTTTTACGAGCCCTAAATAAAGAATATCTCAGTGGGGCATAGCTGTTCATTTCCTGGAAAATTATAATACTACACAATCTTTTCCTGGGATTTAATTATCGTTCTGCTCCAACACAAGCAAGAAATGTGAAAAATTATATCTGCAGGCAAATATGGAGTCAATGTTCATAAAAACAAGAGTTACTTAGAAACATGAACGACAGTAAAACTGCTCATTTGTTTAATTTCTAAAACATTTGAGAATACCAGCATGTGCCGTCTCTATTATTGCCAGCTTGAACCATCTAATGCACAGACTCCATTTAAAAACGTACAATAAAACCTAAATGCAACTTACGTACAACTTTAGCACAATTGTTTGCTGCCTTGTACTTCAATCTGTGGCCTGTGGCTAAATCTCAACAGCACGCTAGCTCATGTAACGTTGTTTAAATGTCAGACAAATTCTCCACATCATGTTTTGTGCTGAAATTGTTTTCAGAAGTCGACATCATAACGTCCCTCACGTTGGCTGTGTTGAGAAAACTCAACTTTAGGCTATTTTGGTGTTTACGGTGTTTCACGCAGCCG
>JAZGTK010012527.1:0-14873 GCA_036877625.1 Ambastaia sidthimunki
TTTTTGCGTTGTTTGGCATTATTATTGCATCCTGCCCCCATAAACTGCTGATGTCTGTAATATAATGAATGTATCACCAGACCTTTGCACAACTTTTGTTCAGAATAGGCAGAAACCTCCTGTTCAGTCTCTTTCTATATGCATTTACCAAGTTGTGCCTTTTCTAGATGTACAAAGGTTAAATGGGGTTATGTATGATTGTTCAAATGTTGCGTCTGTTTTAGGCTTGTTTACAGTGTAGACTTTTTTGTAAATGTTTGCTTTATTTTTTCCACTCTGCTTTTCGTTCTGATATTTTGAAAATAAAACCATGGATGACTTTTCCAAGACTCTGTCTCAATCAGCTTTAAGTCATTGATTTACGTAATATTTCAGTTACATTTCTGGTGAATTAATAAACCGGTGAATTAATAAACCTGAGAAACACTAACTTAAATCTTGAAACCATTTGTATGTTTTTTGGGTAATTTCTTGACCAGAATGATCAGAATCATTTGATCAGAATGAGTTCATAATCTGTCAATGAAATGTATAATAAGTTTTGTACTAAATATCAAGTATAGAATTATTCAGTAACATTTAGTTCTTAATAATTACATCTTGAAGGGGTCCTGATTATTTAAAAGCTGGTTTTACAAAAAATAGTTATCAGGTGGCAATACTATGCTATTAAATGGTTACCATCCACATGCAATGTTATTTAAAATACACTGAAAAAATGCATAAGCATGGTACCTTTATTTGAAAATGACTGGTACCTTGTCCAAAATTCAATGACAATACCAGGGCATTTATTATAATGTTAAATTATATGTCACGTACAGTGGTATTTACATGATATTTCCAAATATTAACAACACATCTATCTTATGAAAGTCACATTATGTACAGTTATAAATACGTTTTAGCCCTATTTGTCAGGTCATCTAACCTAAACAACAATAGGTTATGTCTGAAGTGCATGCTATTGATAATACTGTAGTATGTCATTCTGTCATTTACAAATATTAAACAATTGATGATAAATAAAATACATTGCCCATCTGAGCTGGTGGTGTCTCATTGCTCAGTGTTCAGACTAGCCCAGCCCAGCACACCAGCCTCCGCCCAGCACCGGGAGCGACTTTCGCTCCATTACAAACAACAATGACGGACAACATACCGCTGCAGCCCGTGCGACACAAAAAACGACACGACAACAAGCGGAGAGACGGGTAAGACCCCCAAACGCGTTCAAATAACGCAACAAGGCTGCGGCTGGAAAAATGAAGGCTTATTTACGGATGACACACGGTAGATAGCATTGGAGCTAACTGTCAACCAATCATGATCACCATTTTCTTATTTATAAACGATATTATATAGCGACTTTAAACCGATCGGCTGTTTATTATATGCATTTGTGTATTATATGTGTTTGTGTCGTCGGGGCGAGCGCAAGGGTTTATTTTGTTACATACAGGACGCGCGCATCCGCGTTCCTGGACGCTGTAACGCAGGTGAATCGGGATATCAGATATAATGTTACTTTATCAGAAACATGACTGAAAGTAAAGACAAAAGAGAGAGAAATTAAAGTTTTGCCCCTTGTGCATTGCTTTCTACACTCTTTTTTACGCTGTTTTTATCATGGCTGCTTGAAATAATGTATTTAGGGCCTGTTGTGTTGACACTTTGTTCCCACAAGCCCTTTCCTACAATGGGAGATATAGCATATCGTGTTTTATGCATAATGTTATTTAAAACGCCCCTCATTTTAAACGACCCCAAATGATACAGTTATTGAGCACACAAATATAGTAACCATATTATCATAGCTTATATTAAAACACTGGCACTAAGTAATTTTAATAACATTGTGGTAATAAAATACAAGACAAGATTTGTAAAGCCGTATATATTGTTTGAATTAGAATACATGTTCATTTATTAATAAAACAATCATATTAGAGTCATTTTGTAACTTATCACAACTGTCACACATCTTTGTGTTTTGGAATCCGTTGATTCTTATTTTAATTTAAAACCTTTATTTTTAAGGCAAATACATACATAATGGGTGAAATATCTTAACTCTTATCATGAGGTCAAAAACTGATGTGGTTTTATTTTATATAAGCCGTTTTCATTCAAGCTGCTGTTATGAGTAGTAAGACACGTAAGGCCAATGTTTGGCTCTTGATAGGAGATTGTTTGATTAAGGTGTTGGTAGGAGGTAGATATCAAAAGCTAATATTTACTGACATTTTATTGCCTGTCTAAAAATATTTTATGCATAGGATTAAATTTGATCTTAAGAAAATGTTCAAAACTGTATTTAAATTCTATATTAATGTGTGTAATTGTATTATATATAATACAATATAAAGTGAGTAGTGAATGATGGATTATGTAATGTTTGTGATTTAGGTGTTGCCCGTGGTCCAGATGCTGTGGTGGGGGAGATTTCCGTCCCCGGACTGTGTGGTTGGGCCATCCGGAGAAAAGAGAGCAAAGATATCCAAGAAATGTCATAAACAACCAGAAATACAATTTCTTCACCTTCCTGCCTGGGGTAAGTGACTCAGAACTCTCTCGAGAAGGTTCATACGCTGTTGCACAACATCATCTTGAAATGCTTGGACGGTACCGCCCATTAAATGTAGGGTAGTCAGTTTCTAAAAGGCTAGCAATAGCACGCTAGCTTTGAAAGCTTTAGATCCTCCCTTCCTTGAGAGCTCTCCAAAGGTGTGCAGAGGTATGCAGATAAACAGTTTGACAGGCAAGTCGGACATCCTATCATTGCATTGGGACCGAATGCAATGATTGGATAAGTATTTTATGGTCCTGCACCTTCCAAAGAAGGTATATTTTGACAGCTTTACTTAGTGATTGCTGTAAGGATGTGAAGAGAATTTAAACCAGCATAACAAAAATGTTTCTGGACAAGATGGCCTACCCTGCCTTTAATACCAGTATTGTAGAATTTTCCTCAGCTTCCTGTATTTTCTTGTGGCATGTTTTTCTTTTTGTACATTGAACAGTCATTTCTTATCAACAAAGTATCAGTATAACTTTTGCTAGCGATTTCAACAAACCCCTATCACTTCATATTAAACTTCACTCTGTAACCTACCCTGCATCAGTTTTGCTACAGAAATTGGTATTTCCAATAAATCACATTGTTGAGGTTATGTATGTTTCTACTTTTCTAAGCTTATCAGTTGAATTAAAAGGGAACTACACTCCCTTATACTCTCATTAAAAGAGGGAACCATATCTATAAACCATAAAATAATTCGGATTTTGACCTAGGCAAGTATACAACCTTGTAACAACTTAGCAACCACGCATAACATCCTAGCAACCAAAATACAACCATAAATATGTCAGCAACATCCTGGTAACCACCCACAGCATCTTGAAGTGGTTGTGAGTTTTGCGTGGACAAGCAAAGTTCACATTTTCTTTAGGAAATGTAAAAATCTATTTTCCTTATGTGATTCCGAGCATTACAAACAAACCTGACTGAATTGCTGTATGGAAAAAATAATTTGCATTTCAAATGGTTTCCGGTTATTTTGAATGATTTGTGAACGTTTTGTGAATGAGTACCCAGAACTTTGATCATCATATCGCTCAAAGGCAACAGTGAGGTAATGCAAAAATATACACTGCCTTGTGTTGAGCTGTTGGCACTTTCCTGGCCCAACAAATTAAATTTAAACAGAAGGAAGATTCCTAACAGAATATGTACATGTATGTGTTTTACTCCTAAAGGCAGGTTAGGCAGTTTAGTTATGCTGGTTGAAATTCACTAGTTAAGTGATTGCTAAATTAAGTGATTGCTATCAGGATGTGATTTTTTTTTTTTTGAAAGGTGCAGGACCATGAAATGTTTGTCCAATCATTGAATTAGGTCCGAATTCAATTATTGGTCCAAGAACTATGCATGTGCATGCGTATTGGTAGAGGCTTTGAAGAGCGTTCTGAATAGAGGGTGGGATCTTGTGCTTTCAAAACTAGCTGGTTATTGCTAGCCTTTCCGAAGTTGCCTACCCTTCCTTTAAAGTAGACTAAAATGAAGAAATGTTTTTATGTGAATTAAATGTTTTTAATGCATTGTCACTTGACAAATTGACTGTATTAATACCATATTTTTGTGGCATTTAACCCATGGTAGCACCATGTTGTTTTGATGTTTTTGGATGGTAAGGTTTTTATAGCATCTTATATATCAAATAACACAGTATTAACTTCAGAACTCACCCCACTTTTATTTTGTTAGAGGTGGGAGGTTTGTTTAGTTGAAAAACAAAATTCTGTCATTACTGGAATCAGATGTTTATCTCAAAACATTGCTAATGTAACTCAGCATTTTATATTTGTGTTTGTAGGTGTTATTCAACCAGTTCAAATACTTCTTCAACCTTTACTTCTTGTTGTTGGCCTGCTCTCAGTTTGTGAATGAGCTCAGATTGGGGGCCCTCTACACATACTGGGTTCCTCTGGTGAGTCAAAACACATTGTGTCATGATATACAGTATAGGCCTCATGTTCACCATTAAATCCTAAAGTTTTTTTGTTTCATTTGATTGTAAGGGATTTGTATTGATTATAACAATTGTGAGAGAAGCCGTGGAGGAAATGAGATGTTTCCTGCGAGACAAAGAAGTCAATTCGCAGATCTACAGCAAACTCTCAACACGAGGTGAGGGATTGTCACAAACACTGTGTGCTCAAACCAGCTCTGTCTACAACTTTAAAGCTGCATTCTGAAACTTTTTTGGGTTGAAAATGAACCAAAATCAGTTACTGAGCAAGTCCATGTCAGTGTTCAACGTGATGGCCTTACCTTACCTCAATTTCTGACTGTAAGTTTCTAATAATGATTTATAAGCGGTCTGATTTCCTGAGAGATGTCAGTTTGGCTTTATTTGACTTCAGCACGTAGTACAAAATGGTATGTGAAGTAACCTGCAATTTTATGATTTAAACAGAGATGGCGCTAGAGAGGCAAAGTTGTGTATTGCAGCTTTAAAGTTTGTGGTTTTTTACAGTAATTATTTTTGTAATTTAAATGTAAACGTTTATTCATTATAATACTAGAAGGAATATGCAAACTGCCGTAAGGTCACTGTGGCAGTACAGTTCTCACAAAAACAACACAATTACACAATCTGGTGCTTTTGTATTTGAATGAGGAGTGGTAATACATTCAGAATCTCTGGCTGTAAAAGAGACTGCTGTTTGTCTTTAATTTGAAGTAGGGATGTAAATTGTATCATATACCGGAGGATGAAAAGCACGTGACAATAAAAAAAAGAAGAGGACCTCCTGTCGTTTTCATCACACGCTTTCCTTTGATCTGACAGTCTTCTCTCATAAACTTGCTGTATTTGCTTTCGGCTCTAACAGCCTCCATATAAAGCTCATTGCAGTAGAGCTGTGGCATTTGGTAGCTACCTGGGAGGGCCACTGATTGCTATGGCCAGACTAACAAGGATGAAAAACATCAAAGTTTATCATATTTAAACCTCTTTTTTATAGACTCACACCATTAAAGCTTGGTGTGGGATTTATAGCCACGGATCACACCTTCCGGAGCGGAATATTAGCCTTTTCCGGTTTCTGGAAGTTAAACACTTAAAGAGCCAAGAAATAACCAACTTGTAAGTGCTACAGAGGTTAATGTTATTTAAGGTATAACTTTAGACACTTCTGTGATTTTACTGAGAAGTAAACAATCACCATTTAAAAGGACCTTAAAATTTAAATAATAATTTGAATGATGATGGGCCATCAGAGGAGATCTTTACATATTATTTGGGTGGTGTGGATCTGAAACAATATGTACCTCAGTGTGTGAAAAGTGTCATTTATCCCAAAAAGAATGCACATATACATGTGTGCTAATGTCTTACATATGCATTGGTAAAGGTCTCTGCAGGGGTGAAAGGTCACTGACCTTTTCCAAACAATTTTAGCCGTGCATTCTCAATGGAATGAGACATGGTTCTCCAGCACTCTTGTAAGGCTGCAGAGGGGAGGGTATTGTCTAAAAACAAATGGAAATCTTATATTCACTCAGAGCTTTCACAAATCTGAATGGGGACTTAAAGCAGGCTTAAATGTTTGAATCTTCAGTGGAGCTTTGGCATGAAATATGCAGATGTAGGACGTTAGATGAAACCACCAGAACAATAGCTGATATTTTCATCAATTTATGTCGAGTGTTTGAAAACATTTCTGATGCACAATGTCTTAGAGTTCAGATGGTCACGATACCCTGGAAATATCATTTTTTAAATTATTAAAAGGAAGAATATTATTTTAAAAGTCATAGAAATGACTGTAGCAAGTTTTTACAGTAAAAAAGTAACTTTTGTTCAAAATTTTGTTTTGGAAAATGTTTCTTAAAATATTTCATTGGCTAAAAAGTGTTTTTTATGAGTGCAAGCTGTGTAAAATGATTTTTAAAATCCTCATTTATTGATCACAGAAGAAAACAAATCGATTAAAAACACCTCAGAGATTAGGGACGCATTTTTCCTGAGACATTGTTTTATATTAAGCAATAAATGCTTCTGATGCCGGTATTCCCTATTGTATAAATGTCACACTTTAGAGATGGATGGGTCTGATTTTGTTATTATCTCTCTCTGCAGGAACTGTGAAGGTGAAAAGTAGCGGCATCCAGGTTGGAGATCTTATCATTGTTGAGAAGGTTGGTTTGCCATTCAGCTCAGTCATTGTTGGGAGCTGAAATCTTTTGACAAATGGCTTCTCATCCCTCTCAATGCTTTCGCTGTTTATCTTCCCTTGAGATTAAGGCAATCTGACCCCCGAGCAGCCAGCAAGACATAACAAGCTTTATATGTAAAATTAAAATAGTTTATGGTCATATGTTTAAAATGAAAGGTTGGTGCTGTATGTTTTTATTCTTGGCTTATGTTGAAGTGTTTTGCAGAGGATCAAAACATCAACACCAGGTCATATTTTAATTCAAATAAGCAATAGATCAGGGTCTATGAGCATTTAAAGAGCTGTCAGTCATTCTGAATGGCAAAAGCACATGACCTGAGGGCAGTGGTTGCTTATTAGTAACCCTGCCTAATTCCATTCTGGTATTTAGTGTTGCCTTTTGTTCAACAGTTGCCATTTTACCGTGCAGACTAAAGCCTATTGTAAAGGAATTGCACTACTTGTTTACCACTACAAAATCTAAGAACGTGAAACTTGAGAGTTGTCTGCAGTCTCCAGTTACCAACCTGGCCAATTTTCCTAAATATGTTGGTTTTACACAGAAAGACATGTTGCAGTCAATTTGGTTTTGTTAAAAAAAAAAACACTTTCTTTATAGATTAATGCCCAAATAGAACTTGTGCGAGTTCACATATCCTAGATCTTTTTAAAGAGATCTATTAAAGATCTAGAATATGTGAACTTGCATAAATATGGAAAATATGATTAGTTGTCATAAAATTATTGTCATAATGCAACAAATCTGAGGAGAAAGGTGTTACAGGTTTTTATTTAAAACTGTTTTAAAAATGTTTTGAAATGTGACACTGGCATGTCTTTGAGAAATCACAAACGAAACAGATTTCTGTCTGCAGAACTGCATTACGTCAGAGCTTGTTATATATTCTATCTTTTAACCGTAATCTGTGGAAAATCCAATTGGCTTTCATATTTGGAGGTTACATGTGGGTTATGGGTTACATATTGTAAAAGTCAAAATGATTAAAAGTGCAGTCTCGGCTTGAGATACTGAAGTCACGTTTGTTGCGGCAGAAACATCTGCCGAGTTTAATAGCATAGCGAATTCACCTTCTAATAACTACAAACAGAGCCGGGAGTGAAGTGAGGGTCAGGTCGAGTGGAAGTCCCGGTCAGGGCTGCCACGGGCTCCAGCCAATGATTTGCTGCCGCCTGTCCTCTTTAAACAAGCCAAATACTGGTAATTGACTAGATTAAAGCCAAATAGAACTTGTACAGCTAAACGGAGTCGATCGTTGTTGACAGCATACTTTACTTGTGTCTTTACGTTTTATCTCTTACCTTGTCTGTACCCCCCTCCCCTCCTCTTTCTCTTCAAACTCTTTATAGAACCAGCGTGTCCCGGCTGACATGATTTTTCTGAGGACTTCTGAAAGAAATGGTAAACATCTGTCGGTCATTCATTCACATTTCCTAAACAAAGGCGCAGGGGAAATGATATGACCACGAGGGCAGCATGGAGATGAAGGGATTAGCCTAAATCTGGGACGTTTAATGGGCTATGCTTAAATTGCCCAGAAAGATGGCATGCATTGTGATTTTGGAATTTCCCTTTAATACACAGACTGCTTTAGATCCTGTGTCGAGGAATAATCCAATCTTATCTTGAATGACATTCTTTTTGTCTTTCAAATTTCAAGGCAGCCGAGTGGAAAATCGAGCCATGCAAACTATCCCAGAAATTCGAAAAGAATAGACAGGGCAAACAAATTCAAAGGAATGAAGAGGCAGCATTTCAACTGAATATTCAAATATAATATATTAAGTCATTTGAAAAATTATTCATTTAAGTTTACAACAGGACTTTTAACCAAGTTGATGTCGGATCTAACCAATTAAACTTTCATCTGACAGAAACCAAATTTCTACATTTTCTCTACGTTGTTAAGATGTTGCTAGGTATTCTCCACTGCCTTGCATACTGTCCTAAGTTACAATGCAATTCTGTTTGTTACTATCTTTAAAATGATTTTTTTTCATTGTGACTTTGTGGCTACCTTGTTGTGCTACTGGCAGAAATGAGTTTACTTTCACCACAAGTGGACCTGATAAACTTATTTTTGGTCACTGGTAGTGCTGGAATTCCGCCTGGCTGAGATTTCCTTTCTTGGGGGTTGGAAGTAGCCGGTAGTAGTTGATGTGTTAGTTTTACGGGAAGGGAAGTATTGTTATCTGCTCACAGATGGACACCATTAGGCAATTATTAAGAGTCCAGGGCTGAATGGCTGAGGCAGAGCAATGTATCTTTATATGGGTGGGGGGTAGGGTGGGGGACATGTTTTAATAGCAGTACAGCTGCTTTAGGGCTAGGCTGGGTTTATCTAGTGACTGGCAATTTTGTTGTTGTCAGTGTTTGACCAGAGAGCAGATTTAAATAAAGGTCCATAACCAGTTTAGACACCATATTTGATGGATAAAGTTGGTTGATTTTTACATATAACTGTATCACGTTAGGTTTTAATTGGTTCGTATCAATGCAAAGCATTCATCGACGATAGGACGTACATGAATGGAACTGTTGCGCCACAGCGCCCTCGAGAGTTCAAGATAGGCATTACAATACAACAATATACTCTCTTAAAAATGCTTTCGTCTTGAATATGAAATAAAAAATGACTTTTGGTCTGTCATAAAAGCTTTGGAAGTTTGTTTAGACTTTATTTTCTAATGTTTTTGTCATAAAGGCTCCTGCTTTTTAAGAACTGACCAGTTGGATGGAGAGACAGATTGGAAACTGCGCCTCCCAGTGGCCTGTACGCAGCGATTACCCACAGCAGCTGTGAGTTTAGCTACCTGTTTATTCTTTTATTAATAGTTCTTGAACATTACTTTTATTGTATTATGTTTTTTTATTTCTTTAATATTTTACTGCTTTCTCAGTAAATGTTTCTGGTTTTATAGAAATGACATTTCTGCTGTAGTATTATGATGTAACATAAACCAATAGTTTAACATTTACCAGCCAATCAAATCTTAAGGGCTGAAATAAAGTCCTGCCCTATTTTGTTCTTACTCAATATCCTGCTTTGCTCTGAAATATGTTTTTAATGCTGTTTTTAATGACATTAAATGTGAAATTATGTATTTGACTCACAATATTATGTTCTGTCAGGACCTGCTACAGATCAGATCTTACATTTATGCAGAAGAGCCAAACATTGACATCCACAACTTCATTGGTACCTTCACCAGAGTAAGTACACATATCTTCAGTGAGTTTGTGCTCATGTGAACTGACAGAACCACATTACTTGACCAGCAAATCTAAAAGTTTCTGTGTGTGTTTGGACTTGACAGGAAGATGGAGACCCTCCGGTCAATGAGAGTCTGAGCATTGAGAACACTCTCTGGGCCAGTACTGTCATTGCTTCTGGTAACCTGCATATTATAATAATATTTACATATTACATAAGTATTTTGAATCCAAATGGCTCAATAGTTCTTATTTGGAAATGCGTATTCACTCTTGTCTTTTACATTACATTTGTTTATGCACGTGACAGATGCTTTTATCCAAACCAACTTACAGTGTATTTTATCATATACTGTACTTATTCATATGTGAGTTCCCTAGGAATCGAACCCACAACCTTTGCACTGCTAATGCGTTTCACTACCTACTGTAAGAACCTAGAACAGGAACTTTCTAGCAGAGCAATTATGCGTTATTTAAGGCTCTGAGATGGTTTCAAAAAATCTGTTAATCTCTAATCACAGGTACAGTAGTTGGCGTGGTCATTTACACCGGAAAAGAGCTGCGGAGTGTGATGAACACCTCCAACCCGAGGCATAAGGTACCATCAGCATCCTCGACTATAGTGTCCTATGATAAACACTGTGTGACACTCATTATAAAAAAATCACTGCCCACACTTTCCTAGATTGGTCTGTTTGACCTGGAGGTGAACTGTCTGACGAAGATCCTGTTTGGTGCTCTGGTGGTGGTGTCACTGGTCATGGTGGCTCTCCAACATTTCGCTGGTCGCTGGTATCTCCAGATCTTCCGTTTCCTGTTGCTGTTCTCCAACATCGTTCCCATCAGGTAGGACTTCAATGTCGGTCATCAGAGCATGGTTAGTGCACGTTGAGCTGGGGTGCTCATGTGGGAAATATGAATTCGAATCTGGCTTTGACAGATTTTTTTCCTAAAGCAACAATCAATGTCCGGTACTTATTATATTTTTTTCCCAGTTTGCGTGTGAATTTGGACATGGGCAAAATGGTGTTCAGTTGGATGATCAAGAAAGATTCAAAGATTCCAGGAACGGTGGTCAGAGCAAGCACCATACCAGAGCAGCTGGGACGGATCTCCTATCTCCTTACAGACAAAACTGGTATGATCTCTTTTCCTGATTTTTCATGGACAAAGGCGGGATCAAAAACTCAACATTTTTGTGAAACATGTTGGCCACAGTTTTCTGTAAATTGATTTGACAAATTTAAAATATTATTGTCACATAATGCATAACAGTTTATTTAGCAACTTATAATGTTGCATATTACAATTTTTCCATATTGTGCAGCCATAGTCAGTGTACTTATGTAAATATAGGGCTATTATTAAACTGTAACCGCTTGCGTAAGATCTTTGTCATAGAGTGACAAAGGTAAGAGAGAGTTTAGCAAAGACTCACTTGTTTTAATTGAGAAAGTTTGGTTATGATAGTCATAACAGGTACTGTTGCTTTGGCAGGTAAATTTACCATCCACAATGTACAGGGGCTTTTCTGAATGGATCAATTGGATGCTGACTTTGAGAGCTGATAGTGTTGAAGTGTGTTATTGAAGTTTCCTCCAGTAGAACACAAACAGTTGAGGGACATACAGGGCTGAAAGCTGTGTGCTGTGAGCCCAGACATGCCACTTACTGAAGCCCTAAATCAGAGATGGTCTGAAGATTCATATATCAACACACACATGCCCCCATTTACCATACAGAATTAGTAAAGAAGACCCTAAAATTATGGCCTCCTGAGGTAGCTTGACTGAGCCAGTGAATTAAAGGGGTCAGAGGTCATCGTAATGTAAGGGGTAGACCAGCGACGCCTGATGAAATACTATCAGAAGGCTCAGTTTAAAGAGCGGACAGAGCAGGAGGTGTGAGGAAACTAAACTGAGACTCTGTCATTAACAAGCCATTAATGTTAGTTTTGTTTAGTTCATGTTTTTAGGTACAGGAAGTTCATCAGGAAACAGAGTTGGCAGTCTTGAGTTTGAGCAATAGTAATAGTGATACTTATCTTAAAAATTAGGTTAGCGTGGTATTCAGAATGTACGTTTTTGTTGTTGTATAAATATTTGAGCATTTAACTTGTCGGGGGCAGTGTCAGCCGTTCATGGTTTAGGTTGCTCTGTGTGATTAATGGTTTGGGGCCTTTTGCAAACTAGTTGGTTCACTCACTAAACCAGGTAACAATACTTGGCACACCATTCAAGCTGTTTGCATTGTGTTGGGCTGGTTTCAGCACACATTTCTGTCCACAGGTCTTGCATAAAGTTAAACAAAACCCACACCAGTCACTGCATTAGTGTTGCGTCAGAGTCCATTGCATTAAAGATGCAGCTTTTCTGAGAAACGCTGTCGGAAATGGAAATCAACACCTAAGCAAACTTTGTTTTGTATATTCAAGATGTCTGTTGTGTGTGTGTGTTGAACAAGAAAATATTGTGTTTGCACATAGTTCTGGCTGTGTAAATAGTTAAAAAATGGACCAAGGGCCGATCACCACAACACCATAACATTCTCACAGCCAATCAGCAATTGGGGGCGTATGCACCAGCTGTTAGTCGTTGCCTGTGTTGAATATCTTGTTTGATATTTTGAGAGTAGATCAATGAATGAAGGGGTGTGTTTGTTTAAGTGTTGATTTTAAATATGAAGTTTCTCAGAAATTGTTTATTGCACCCTTAAGTGTTTCAGTTTAACTGTGCCCATCATCTAAATTCAAACTTGTCCTGGGGTACCATTTGTATAATAGATTCTTGGATTAAAAGCATTTTAGAAATTACTGCTTATAGTTGTATTACTTTATTAACATCCTCTTGTATTGTTAATGATTTGTGCAGGGACTCTCACTCAGAACGAGATGGTGTTCAGGCGACTGCATCTCGGAACCGTGGCATATGGGATGGACTCCATGGACGAAGTGCAGAGCCACGTGTTCAGTGCTTATACTCAGGTACTCCCAGAATTCTTTGCATGACCTATTGATTATGACCAAAGCCCCTTTAAGAAAAGTCACTTCACTCTGTGACCATATTTGTATCTCCCCCAGGCTGCTATTTTTGTAATACAAAACTGAATGAGGAAAGACCGGTATCTCAAAAATGGCTGGCTAAGGTCACAATTAAACAACATAGACCTGACCAACAATTAAAACAGCCATTACATGAACAATAAATTTAGTTTCTTAAAAAACAAAATTGCCTTGGAAACGATTTTTCCAAGTTGGTCCAGCTACTGCACAAAGATTAGCAAGTACTTCACAAGATTGTGTACATAGCCCCTCCCCCAGAGAATTTTTAGTCTTTAACGATTGACGATTGGCTTGTTTTACTGGAAGGCGGGACTTCTTTTGCTAGAACAGCAGTATGGAGAGTTTTCATATTCACAGTAATAGCACTGCCATGTCTTGTTAATATCTACAGTCTTTACTATGGCTCCATCAAGTTGCATTGTGACTGTATACTAAAAGTGTGTATTTTTAACATGGCTTGATACTGTAGACCCCTCTGTCAGCAACTAGCTAAATTAAGTTTTTTTTTAATACATTTAGGCGGCCATATTGCTTCACTTTTTCTTATAAAACTAGCCTCGTTCATCTCTCACTAACCTGTATTGATGGTTTGACACCCGAGGTCACTCAGACAGGAAACAGAGGTCACACCGACTCCGGCCTCTTAATAGCTAATAAACGAACTTATGAACTCTGTCATTAGCCTTCGGAAATATGTTCTCTATAAATAGCTGAATGCTAAAGGTAATTGTTCCTATATGCAGACATCTGGTAGTGTTTATAGATCTTTTTTCAAGATATTGACATGGGTTGATTTATTGGTAATTAGAGAAGTGGACAATTTGATGTTTTTGGCGACCTAAAATGTTCAGTTTTGCTTCCGATGTGATCATAGAGGGTTGGAATATTACCATGTCCCTTTAAATGTGTGCTAGATCACTTTTTTACTACTTGCAAAGGTTTTACACTTTTTAAATGAATTGTAGACAAATATGTTTAAAATAATATTAACTTTCTATCAAGTTCTGTTTCAAAATCTAGTGAGCTGCCTAGCTAAGCATCATTTAAATACATTGTATAAAACCGGTTGTTCTGGTTCTTGTTTCTGATTGGTTAAGACGTGTTCAAAGCTGTTGTAAATTGCTCTATAAACGTACACCTGTGACCTCATTACATCAGTATAACTGCAACACTGCTTCTGTGTGTGTTGCTGTTTCTGAGGAATGACATTGATGGTGGAAGAATACTTGTATTAAAATTGTTACAGTTTTGTTGCTGTGTGTTTATTTTATGAAACTCTGCCAGATATATGGAGTATTCCTTCTAAAAATGCAGTAATCACTGTGAAATGATCATTTATAGTGAATTGAGAACAGTTAGAAGGATTTTAGTCACTCTGTTCCACGTTGTGTCTAACACAACGTCCTTTTATGTTTGAAATTCACAGCTTCTAGGGGCTTATTGCTGTAAGAGGTGTTCCTGATGTAATAAAAATCAAGAATTTCTTGCATCTTTTAATCTTGCTCAGGATATTTAGCTATTGTGGTTAAAGAAACAGTTGTGATTTATTGTGATTGTAGTTTGAATGACAGACCATCACATCAGATCTCATCTTCACAGCCCCCTCAAGATCTTCAGGCTTCACGTGCTCCAGGTGCCACCAAAGTGAGGAAGACCATCAGCAGTCGCGTGCACGAGGCAGTGAAGGCCATCGCGCTGGTGCACAACGTGACGCCGGTGTACGAATCCAACGGTGTGACGGACCAGGCGGAGGCTGAACAGCACTATGAAGACACATGCAGAGTGTATCAAGCCTCAAGCCCAGATGAGGTATCATACAATTTAATAATATTTTGTTTTGATTTCTGAGAAACG
>JAZGTK010012528.1:0-14873 GCA_036877625.1 Ambastaia sidthimunki
TGCAACATTATAAACCACAAATGTGAAAACATTAGTTTTTTTGTATCACATTACTTAACAATTATTTACCCATTAGTTATCACATCACATTTTCTTACATCATACAGGCCTATTGGACACTTTTAGAGATGTGTTCATGTTTGAGTCAAGAATTTATAAATTATTGCAGTTTTCTTTTTATCTTTCAGAATTCTGTCATTTGCAACTTGTTTGTTTGTTTGTTTTGTTTATAGACCAAAGACTGGTGGACTTATGAGTTTTGCTATGGCCAGCATATTAGGCAGTACCACTTAGAAGGTTTGTTAACTCATTTATATTATGTGTGATTCTAAATTCTAACATACTGTATCATTTCAGACACACAGTGGTCTTCAAACTGTGCAGGATGTTTTAAGGCAGTTTTATATTTGTGATTATAGATTCAGAGATCAAGGGAGATGTGCTGTTTTTGGGATACTATGATTCAGAGTTTGACTGGACCAATGAAACTGCCAAGGTAAGACTTCATGTGCTAAATTTGTGTACTTGTACATTGCTTCACTTTTCATCTCTTCTTCTTGTTTGTCATGATAGAAAAGTACAACTAACACGGCTAATTATATATCATTTTTTTCTGCAAGCAATAGAAATGAGAATTTTACCATATTAAAATTGAGATATTCCATATTGAGATGTTTTAATATATGCGTTTTTTAAAACATTACATTTCTCTGCTGTTTTCTATCTTTAGGCATCTAAACAGCATAAACTGAAGAGGTATCACAGTCAGTCATATGTCAACGGCTCCAAATGTGACCTGAACGGCAACCCCAGAGAGACAGAAGTTAGAGTAAGAGAGCGCACACACACCCACCCACAGTCCCACCTGCTGTTTCCAGGCCACATAGCAAATGTTATACATATTTAGGTCAGTTAGCCATCATTAATGACTTAATGAGAACAGCACAAAGATCTTTAGCAGATAATGTGTTACTGCAGGGGTGCCAAATCCTGCTCTTGGAGGGCCAGTGGCCTGCATAGTTTAGCTCCAGCCATAAATAAACACACCTAAACCAGCTAACTAAAGTATTACTAGGCCCTCCATGAGCAGCACTGGGCACCCCTGTTGTATTGCTTTGTGGAATTACATCCATTAAAGCACTTTTATTTTTTATTAACAGTTTTTATGCGAGGAGGGCTCTACTGACTACATTGCACGGGTGGATGAACCTCAGTCCTGTCGCTACGTCCTGACAGTACACACCCCTCGTACGTGCCAGCACCCCCTCCTGCAGCCCCCTTCCACTGCCAAGCCGCAGGGCATTGTATGCCAGCCGGCTCTCAGTGCCCAGCAGTACATGGACTATGTCAAGGCTCAAGTCTGTAAGTCTGAGTGGGGATAAATTAAGTACCCATGTCTGTAACTACATTTTAAAGTAAAAGGGACCTCATAATTGAAGTTTATTTTTCAATCTGGACCTTGTCATTCGGTGTTGAAATGTAGTTCCAGCATGCTGGTTTTATACCTTACGAACAGGTCACATAAGAGACATCTAAATGATAGATGTTCCTGTAGCTTGCGTTAACAGTGCAATGGTCTTGGGTTCGAGTCCCAGGGACACGTGTACTGATAAAATATATACCTTAAAAGCACCGCAGGTTGTTTTGGATGAAAGTATCTCCCAAGTGCATGAATGTAAATGTGTTTGCTAATTACAGCAGCAGAACCTTCATTATAATTGTAACAGGATGTTATGATGGAGTCCAGTCTGCCGTAACTCAGTTAATTATAACAGTTAATTGGCAATTGTGCTGTGGAGAAACATTCTGCGATTTTGACTCTGATTACACGTAGGAATTCAGGTTTAAGAAGACCTGTAGAACTTTAATCAGTTTTAAGAGTAGTCTGATTTCTTTTGTCTACTCATTACCCTACTCATGAAAAATGTCCCAGCTGTGGAAGTGGTGCCCTCAAAGATGAGGTCTCCAGAGAAGCAACCAACCTATATTTAGTCATACACTGTCCTCTTCTAATTGATGCATTATTTTTAGCACTTGGACATCTGTCTTTGTATTTCTCTCTCTTTCTCTCCGTGCTCAGCTGACACTAAACGTAAAGTGGAACAAATCTCAGAGGAACTCAGGAACCTGGATGAAATTCTGTCAAAGGATGAAAAGAACGCAGGATTACAGGACGACAAGACGGAGGAGGAGTCTGCAGTCCATTCAGATGAAGCTCCAGTTTCAGAGTCAGAGATGGAAGGTTAGCATCCAGGCAGTGATGAAACAAGTTAATAAAACACAGTCTGCCATTCATGTGCTTGTTTTAATATGAATATATGAACATAGTGTGTAACTTTCCTGTTGTTGTCTTTGTTTCACTTTTGCAACCCCATCTTTCGCAGATGCTTCGCAGATGCATTTTAATTTCTGCCTCATTAAACAGTATTACATCTGTATCTGTGTTTTATAGAGGCTCATGTAGCTAATGGAGGCTCAGTGAGTGAAGAGCCAGAGGACAAGGACTTCTCGGAGGGAGTTACCAAACCAGCCAGCACAGATCCAAGCACAACTGACTCAGAGGTAAAACCTCTTAACTTCGTACTCAATCCTTTGTAACACTTTATTTATTTACGTTAGATAATACAACTAACATGAACAAACAATATTTAACAAATTGATTTATCTCGGTTCATGTTACTTTCGCCATTTAATCTAATTTGTTTTTAAAATTAAAAGTTAAACTGGTAGCATTACTTAAAGCACAATGAACTAACACGAACAATTGATTTGGCATTAACTACTATTAATAAATGCTGAAAAACTACCTTGCTCATTGTTAGTTAACTAATGCTTTTGCTAATGTTAGCAAATACAGCCCTAATGTGAAGTGTTACCCAATCCATTTGTAAACCACGTACTTTCCATGTCTTTTACACATATGCAGTCACTGTATCTGTGTAAAACTGCCACTGATGATGTTTATGTCTTACAGGCCCATCAGGAGCCTCAGGAAAGCCCATTACATGATAATGACAGTAAGAACATTTCTTTAAACCTTTAAATGCACACCTAAATATTTTGTGGTGAAAAATTATTTTTCTCCTTCTTTTCAGTATTTGGGGAGGAAAAGTTTAATTTTAAAATCATCACAGACCCAGCAGATCTGATGAAGTTTTTACGACACCTCAGAGAGAGCAACCAAAAGGTGAGTATAACAGGTATATGAGCTATAAGGGATTATTCTGGTGTCTTGCTTTAGCCACTAGAAGGCAGTGCAGAGATTGTGTGATGGGGGTTCTGGATAGACACCCGTTTTTATCTGTAATGAAAGAATATATGAGACATGGATGGAAAATACAATTCATAACATAAATGAACTTTCATAAATGAATTAAATATAAATGTTAACAAAGGTAATGCTTAATTGAAAACTTTAAACTTGAAAGTGATTCATTTATGGTGTTACGTTTCTGCAGTTTTGTATGTCTTTGTGGTAGATGTTTTTGTAACATCTATCATCATTGTCAGATTTGATATAGGCGTCAGCTATTGGAAAACCTGTATTAGTCGACCACTAATTTCTCTTTATTTTTCAGAACAGGAACGCTGATCTGGAAAAAGAGAGCCAGCAATCTCAGAAGGGAGAGGAGCAGATAGAGGAGAAGACAGCTGAAAGGGAGGTGGAGGTAGAGGAAGGAGATGAAGATGAACGATTGCTGCAGGAGTTTGAGGAGGAGGTAGCTGATCTGACTGTCCCCTCCTCCAGAATAGAAGAAATTAAAGAGGAGATGCAGAAAGAGTTTGACAACATCATAGAAGAAGTATGAGCCCCGTAGATCACATACAAATCAGCCAGTAAATTTAGCATTTATTTGCATTTATTGTGGCGTATATTCCCCCAGGCTCAGCAAGAGTTGGAAAATGAAGGTCTTAAGGGGGAGTTTGATCGCTCTCAGGCTACACAAACTCTGGAAAACACACTGGGGAAACTTCTGGACCATCTTGAAGACAAAACTGAACATGAGGGTGAACCAGAAACAGAAAAACGCCCAGACATACAGAAAAACACAGAGTCTCTTCATACAAAAGAGGGAGGAGCTTCACCTGGCAACCCAAACCTGGTTCCCAAGACGCCAGGTAATTATAGAGAACGTATATCAAGTGAACAGGTGCAGGAACGAGTGTGAATGAGCAGATGGCATCGTGGGTGGTTCATTAAATTGTGTGTAATTTAATGAACCCCAGGTATTCAGAGACCCGTATATATGAGTGTGCCGTATTATATGTGTGTAGTATACTGTCTGTACATGTATGTAGGTATTATGCATATGTATGTGTTATACAGTGGCTCCAAAAATAATCAAAAATTTTGGCAACTACAAACAAATGATCCTAGATCTTTTTTTCAGAGCTAATCGTACTAATAATTTTGACTATTTTCTTGATCTTGATGTATATTTCTTGAACTATATTACATTCTTGACCCATATTGTTTTTATGAACGCTATTTTTGCTGACTGTAGTTATGCTACCTTTAAATACCTTTAAATCTTTTGGTTTGATGCTTTGGTATCTAACACAATAACAATTCTACACTTTTAAATCCAGGTTAAAAAGGTTTTAAATAGGTGGTTTTGGGGCTACTGTATACTTTATATTTGTGATGTAATTAGTATCTCCAGTAACACCAATACTACCCCCGTCATACTGTAGTGCAATTCTGATTGGGCCATTGATATAATAAAGTTCTTTGAATCTTGAACATTGCTAGAGAAACTATAATGCATTAAATGGAAAATGGGGAGTGATAATTTTCCGCTGTATCTGCGGTAACCTCCCCTTCCCTCTGTCTCTCACCCAAGCTGAAGCAGGCAGCAGTGGTGAGCAGGTAAAAGTCAGGGTGACAAAGTATAAGGTGGGCGGAGGTATGGCTGCAGGAGCAGTTGCCGGGGGCAACAATGATGAGGGGGGTATGGAGGTGAAGGAACTGGGCGAGGGCGACCCCCAGTGGCAGCAGATTCAGGAAGTGGTCAAAGAGCAGCTAGAAAGAGCCGGCATCAAGGCCGAAGGTAGGCCGGAACACACACCAGCACACACACTAAGATTTCCTGTTTACCTGTGTGTGTCTTTGTGAGTCAAGGACCTGATCTTTCATTCTGACATCTTTGAAAACTGTTTTCCTGGGCCTTGTTCTGAGTAACTTGCTGGGCTTTTTTCTTCAAGTAAATCTTCTTACTCCCTCTGAATTTCCCCTGTATGATTTTCAAGATTAGGGCTCTTTTAAAGTGCTTTATGACCATCTTAATAATTGTACTGTCCTTGATGCTGGCTTTTGCGTGGCTGTGGAGGTCTTTGTTCATCTAAAGAATAAATGTTGATTCAAATAGCGTTATTGAGGAGGTTTAGTATACACCCACACTTATCAGCACTGGGTGTTGATCCAGTTTCAGGTTCTGGAGCCAAGATGATGTTTATGCTGATTGCATGTGGAGATTTATAATTACAAGAGCTCTTCACTCCTTCTATCACTGCCCACAGCTGTCATTAACTTCTCTGCATGCTTCCATTCTGTCACTACATCTATCAGCTGTGTGTGTGTGTGGGAGAGAGAAAAAAAATCATTTTGTGTATGTTTTTCACTTTATATTCCAGAATCAATGTAGTTTTTTTTAACTTGTGTTGATGATTAAGGATTTCGGGCCTGTTTTGCAGGTAAGATTGAGGTGAAGATTTTAACACGTAAAACAGTGGAGGAAGCAGGAGACCAGTGGCTTACAGAGGAGGATACAAAATCATTCAGAGATCTTCTCATCAACCTTCTGGTACATTAATGTACACACTTATGCAAATGCAACCTGTAGGAAATAACGTTGTTAAATGTAACAAATGTAAATCAATTATAGGGCAAACAACTACATGTATAACAACTACATTCAAGCCTGTTATATCTACACTATTTATTTATAGTAAATAGTTTGTTTGTATGGAGGACTAATTGTTCCATGTATGGATTTATTACTAATGCCATTGGTAAACAATTAAACAGGTTATTAAATGGAGCCTCATACACCGCTAACTGCTTACTAAAACCAATGTAATCCTACAACCCAAAGTCCATTAAGCATTTTAGAGATATTAGATTCAAAGATATTCTTTACTTTCCCTTTAATAATGAATAAGCCGGTAAATAACTTGTTACTTGTCCTCATTCTCTTTGTGTGCAGACGGGAGGCACAGAAGAAGTATATAAAGAACAGAAGAGGCAGCAAGAGTTAGAAAATAACTACAGATTTGTGTGGGGAGAGAAACAGGAAGAGAGCCAGTCGACAGGAAACAGTGATTCTGATGAAGCAGACTTCTGAGCCCTCTCTTTGTGGACTCAAGGGACACAGACAGTTGGCGTTCTTAGAACTCTGAACTAACAGCTGCCCAGGCTTCACTTTCCAACAGTTTGCCATTGGTTGTCTGTTATTATGGTGGTTCATGCAGCATCACATCTAAACTGCTATTCTGGATCGTTTTAGTCATGTGACCCTCTTGTGGGTTTCACCTACTGCCATGAACTCTGATGAGCCTTTTTAGTTGTTATGTCCTGCCTGCTTTCCATCTTAGATTTTTGTTTGAACAAAAATACAAATCGTTTGCGGTCTGTGTTCATATTTCACCTTCATGTTTGAATTCCTTGTTTAAATCAGTGTGACAGACATGCATTCTGACTGGTGTACAGTAAAAAATTTTTTAATGCTGTCATTGTTTTAAGACAGTATGGTCTCACGACCAGACAAAAAAAGAGTTCCGTTTACATTTCGGTTGTTCTTGATTGTCCAGAAAATCTGCATAGGAAATGTCTTTATTTCATTATTGATTTGAGGGCTTCAAGTGTTGTATCCTGGTAGAGGTAGAGCTGATGTGTGTTTTGGCACTTTAAATTATTGAGTTATATTGTATGTCTGTTCACTTTTCTATTGTTTTCTTGCCCATAAGACTGAAATATTTCTGGCCACAAGCATATAACATAAACAGCAACTTTCTCCAACAAATACAGAGCCTGGCCCCGAGTTCCAAGCATTTTTAACATGGACATTGGCAACATTGGAAGTCTGTGTTCTTGGCTTTTAAGGGCTATTTCTTTGTTGCAAACTTTCTCATTGGTTCTTCCCACTGGACAGTAAATAATGTTGCTTCAGTATATGAATTGTTTGTTTATAATTTAAGGTGTACTTTTAGTTTCTATAATCTAAGTACAATTGACTTTGTGAGGGGATGTAAGTGGTTAAGGCTGCTGTAAGCTTTTTCCTAAATACTCATGGAATAGTAGTTTTACAACAGAATGTACGGCAGGTACACTTTAGTTCCCTAAGAAATAGTTTACTGGGTATGATATTTTTGGCTCACTAGAATCGCGTGGCTTGAATGTAATCTACAGAACATGACATGTACGGTCCAATCAAAACACGAGATTTAGTGACGTTTCGCTCAAACACATGATTGACATGCGATTCATCCAATCAAGTGCGCTACTGTGTGTCCCGCTGACCTGTAGAAGTTATGACGTCAACAGGTTCGTAGTCGCATTGGGTTCAGGTTCCGGAACGATTGAAAATATTTTTTTACATAAAGCGACAATAATTTACGAATGGATGTCTGTCATCCGTAAAATAACGACTGATAACGAGTAACTCCTAAAGGGGTTGGGCTTTAAAGACTTTTTCATACGGAACCGATCCGCCCCCCTCAGCCTCGACTTTTCTTCGTGAACGTTCAGTTAGCAAGCGCGCTGCTGGTTAGCTTGAAATAGAATGTAACCAAACTGGTTTTTCATGCGTTTAAAGTAATCCATCTGGAAATGATTCAGGAGCAGCTATACTTTGTTTGGCAGTCTAATTTTTTATTTTTCTTCAGGAGTTAAGTCTGATGCTAACTCTCTCAGTTGGACTGAAATGGACTCGGAACCGAATCCTGTAATTTACACTTCTGTTATGAAGGAGCTCGAGTGCCCGGTAAGATTGTTTCGTTCCCTCGGATATAAACAAGTGTCTGTATATTCTGAATGGCTGTCTCTTAGGTCATGTTTACATCATTTTCCTAAATCAACAGTGTGTACATGTGATTGTAATAAGAGATTGGACAGTAATACGTGACGCTTGACTGTGGAATTCCTGAATTCACAATGTTGTGCAAATATACACGGTTATCAGCCTTTACACAGAAATGTGAACGTCCAGGAAGTTAAACCGAATTGGCTAGTTTAAACGTTGAACTGTCCATAGTTGTGTCCTGGTGTGACGACACATCCAATTCCTGGGTACTAGTTGCTACTACGACGAAAGGGTTCTTTGTGGTTTACATCTGTCATAAGGAACACGGATCTGCTGTCACACACTCAATGCGCATAATGTTTAGTTTTCGGTATTTTAGATGAATACGACTCAGATCGGGCCACGAACTGAACTTCAGCCGAACTGAAAGACCTGATTTGATTGTTCTGTACAGTTGCTGTGAGGTGGGACTCTGGATATAGAGTTCGTCATGAAAGCTCTGGGCACGCGCTCCGCGTTCTACGTGGGTTTTCTGGTGGGCACGTGCAGTCTGTACATGTTCCTGCGTCAGGTGGGCTTCACTCAGACCCTGACGTCCCGCGAGCCCGAGCCCCTCGGGAAAAGCGTGGAGCAGATGCTCGAAGAGGAAAGCAAAAACTGGAAGAAAGAGAGGTCGGCTCTCTTCAACCTAAACCATCCCCACCATACAGGTAATTCACTGTAGAAACCACATATTGGATATTAATTGTGTGTTACTGGCTGAAATTGCTTAAATAATCATTTGAGGTGTGGAAGTTGTTCGACTTGATTTGAATTCTTTCTGTTATATATGCTCATATATTGTGTACATTTAAGGTTCACAAGGAAACAGAGATAACCAAATGTTTTTTCCACTACAGTAAAGGTGAAATAAATGCCACTGTTAGCTGTCAAACACCCATCCATGACCTATTAAAAAAGTGACTGATCAGTTCATAGTTCTGACATGGCCCTAAGATCCATTTAAAAAGAAACAAGAAAATCAGGATCCTGGTAGCTTTTCAAGTTTCACAGTAGAAGCATTCTTAAAAGAGGTGTGTTAGACAGGTATAGCCAGACAATGTATACAGTGCCCAACGATTACCAGCGCTATTTTAAAGTAATTATATTCACAATAAAGGAATTGTGGATGTAATATGACTTCCTGATGATACCAAACAGTAAACCTGTCCTTTTGGAGTTTCAGTTTTGTCATTTGCTTGCAAAGCCCTCTGTAAATATAATAGACCAACACTGCTCCCTTTATTATGACTTCATTTGGCCATATGTGTTGTGTAGTGATCTAATTTATTACTCTTTCCTGTAAAATGACACCGTTTGTGCATGATTGTGTTGACTTTGTGTCCCAGAGAGGAGATGGACTTTGGACTGTGTTGCCTGGCATCAAATGTGATGTCTTTGTTAAAGTATACAGGAAGATTTTAAAGCTGCTAGCTGTTTATCAATAAACTCTCCCAGAATGAATATAAGCTTTTAGACTATTGTGTATTATTGTGTATTGATTCGTCAAGTATACCGTGAAGTTTGCTGACAATTTTTTTCTTTTCCCTTCACTTTTAGGTGAGGATGGCACTGTGGCTGATGCTCTCTATGAGCGTGTGCGTATTCTGTGTTGGGTTATGACTGGTCCCAATAACCTTGAGAAGAAAGCTCGACACGTGAAAGCCACATGGACTCGTCACTGCAACATTGTGGTGTTCATAAGCTCTGTGGATGATCTAGATTTTCCCACAGTTGGCCTGAACACCAAGGAGGGGAGGGATCAGCTGTACTGGAAAACAATCCGTGCTTTCCACTATGTCATGGAGAAACACGGGGACGAGGCGGACTGGTTCATGAAAGCAGATGACGACACCTACGTGATTGTAGACAACCTGCGATGGGTTCTGGCCAGTCATTCGCCAGAGGACCCGATATATTTTGGTCGACGGTTTAAGCCCTACGTTAAACAGGGTTACATGAGCGGTGGCGCTGGATACGTGCTCAGCAAAGAGGCTCTGAAGAGGTTTGTGGAAGGGTTTCGCACCAAAGTGTGCACACATACGTCCTCGGTGGAGGACCTGGCCCTGGGGCAGTGCATGGAGAAGATGGGCGTTGTGGCAGGAGACTCCAGAGACACCATGCAGAGAGAGACATTCCATCCTTTTGTACCCGATTCCCATCTTACTGGCTCATTTTCCAAGACGTTTTGGTATTGGAAGTACTGTTATTACCCCATTGTGCAGGTGAGCATAAACAAGCAATTCCTGATTTTAAATCCCAATAAGCTACAAACAGTAAGAGTCCAAACAGTGAGCTGGGAAATTAGTTTCTGTAACAAATAGTTTTGGACAAATTCTAGGGCAGCTAGGTTTAAGGCAGTTCCAAGAACTCAGGGAAGAAATTCGTTTACATTTACTGATTTAGCGCACGCTTTTATCTAAAGTCACTTGCAAGTGGGAGAGCATTTTACATTTTGTCATAAAAGCCAACACGGCTAGTCTACAAATCTACATTTATAAGTAGGAATATTTCTGATGCTGGAAACATGAAAGGGTTTCATTCTGTTTTCAGTTCTTCAGAATTGTTTTTATAAATCTATTTTATTTAATACTAAGCATATAAAGTAGCTATTACTGTTTTGCATAGTATTTGTGTATCTTTTTCTAGAGGTAATATATTCTTCCTGGAGTTGGTTTTTGGAGTTGGTTAACTTTAGAAGGGCATTTTATATATTCTACATATAATTTGTGAGCCCTTTTGGTCAAAATCTCAATAGATTTTGAATCCGGGCCCGTGTCAGACATTCTAAATAGATTTTAGGGTGTGGAGTTTTTAAAACAGGCTTTTGACTGCTATGAAATGATTCAACATGACTTAGGGTGGGTGGGGCTCATTTGCCTGTTTTGCCAGTTCATATGACAAGTTGACCAGGGGTTACAGAATGTGTTGTGTAGTGTGGTGTGTATTTCAAGTAATCAAGTAACACAGAAGAAAATCTATAGTCTAAAATTAAGTGTATTTATTTTTACCATTTTTTTTTGTTAGTCATTAGTTTTTCCAGGTACATTTCAGAGAAAGTCAAGTATTGTAGCTTTTCTAAACCATTTAGGCCTGTTAAATGATTAATGAAAATTATTATGTTTTAAATTATGGTTATAATTGCACTTGCATTCTGTAAATAATCTAAAATAACAACATTTCATTCACATTCTTTCTCAGGGGCCGCAGTGTTGCTCAGATCTGGCCGTTTCTTTCCACTATGTGGATGCCTCACGCATGTACCTGCTGGAATACTACACGTATCACTTGCGTGCCTTTGGCTACAAATACCGCTATCAACCCCCTGAACCCGTAATCCCACCAGACCTCCATGCCCCCGTCCCAGACAATGTGGAGGTTGGAGCCTCTGAGCAAAAACAGGGGAAAGAAGAACAGGATAGAGAAAACAAACCCCCTGAACAAGATGGAAAACTATAGCAGATATTTAGTTAATATATTTTTTTAAAATAACATTCACAATCTTCCAAAAGAACTATTTTGTGATGACTTTTGGCTGTGAGTTTTTTCTTGTTTGTTTTTTTCTTAAAAGACCCATATTGTGCCACAGAGACGTGTGCATGTATGTGTGGTTTAATGAACTGGTGCATTTTGGCAGGGTGTTTTTTCTTAATAATGCATTTATGTGTGAATGTTCAGATATATATGTTTATCAGTACAGTTTTGTATTAAATGAAGGTTTAGACATGTGGACCCAGAGTGTGCTGTGCTTGGGATGCAAGTTTGTTTCTGAGCCTGCCTTACCAGCATACTAACATGGCACTATTTTTTCCCCTACAAGCAAAATTTGCACTTCATGAATGCATTTGCTTCCTGGCTTTATTGTGTAATTTATAGAGTTTTTTTGTACGTGCAAAATCTAAATCTGTGACTCTGCTCTGCACTGTCATGATCACAAGCACATGTCGTGTATGGTGTAATATCAATGCCATATTCTGTCACCAAAAAAAGGGCCTTGGTTTTCTTTCCTTTGCATATTCCCTTGAAATAGTGCCTCTGCTCTGATCCAGAGATTCCCATGTCAAATCCATCTGTGCCCAACTGCCCATAAACCTTTTTTTTTAGCTTGCAGACAAACACGGAAGATCCGGCAGTGTTTCACAATAACTCAGACTTGCTAAAGGTGTGGTGTAGAATTAATTTTGATCTTTATACTGATCTAATCTAAGGTAAACAGCACACATTAAAATGCCATATTTCTCTTCTCTGGAAGCACTGCAATAAGTATTGGCTGGCCCAATAGTTGCTCATGAGCTCTTGGGAAAAAGGTTTTCATTTATCTTTGGCCCAATTCATAGCTTCAGTGTGGCAGCTCCCATAGTACTTGATGTGCCATGAGCATTGTGCTGTGTGGATTAATTGTTGCTGATGTAGCTGACAATTGCTTTAATAACTAATATCTGAAATATTTGTGTGCGCATTATACAATAGCTGGTGTTGGTAACATTCAGATATAACTTTATAAAGTAAGACACTTTAAACTTGTATTATTCACCTGCAAGAATTCCTGTATAGTCCAGCTGGGCATTGTGACCATTGCTAAGAACTTCCAATCTTCCAACTTATCTTCCTTTTTAAACCACAATGTGATTATTGCTTCCTTTATCCAGAAAACTGTAATGAGGAAGGTTGTTGTGTTCTTTATCAGAGGAAGGTATATTTATCTTTCCCTGTGCTTGTTTATTTTTGGCTTTGTGCCCTGTTTGGTTTTTGATAAGAACACCTGGCGCAGTTATGAAGGAATTTAAATGAAGTTTATTTGGATGAATAAACTTATATAAACTGGAAATAAAGGAGTCTGAATACCACTGTTGCCCTTTGACCACTCCCAGCACAATGCCACTTTTCCAGTTGTTAATAAGCAGACAAATACATTTCTATTTTGATAAATAAAGATTAAACAAGCAGTGCATACAGAACTCTCATCTGCATATACATTAGGTGAAATGATGGCTCTTATTTAAGAACTTGAATAATTTTGTGTACATTGTTAAGGGGATGGTAATGGGTTTGGACTTTGAAATGGTTGAGATCTTTATCGTTTAATACAGGAATTTTGTGTAAATTCTTACATCACCTGTTTAACCTCATCAGCTGGGATTAACTATCTAGAAGTGCCAGAGTAATGGAAATGTTCAGCATTTTTGAAATATTACTGATACAGGTGAACATCTTTTAGGTTGTGCCGTCCATTTAGTTTAGAAACACTTCGTGTTTGCTCAGGTTTTTTTTTTCTGGTACATTTATCCCATTGTTTTGAAGAGCAGTTAACTAAGAATGCTTAAAAATGTTTTGTACCTTTTGTCTTTGGCTAGACTGTCATGTGTTAACATGCCATTACCTCCAGGTTTATCAAATTTGCTTTAATCCAAAATACACAGAACCCAAACAAAGGGCGCTTGCTGTCTTGTAAAACAAACAATGTATTGCTTGAGCAGCAAGATCACATGTTTTTTTTATTAGATATAAAGGTCTGATGGTATGTCAACAGTAATGTGGTTAAGATTTGTTTGTCACCAGTAATTAAACTGTCTAATTTAATTTGATTCCCTGACAGTCAGTGAAATATGTATGTGAAAATTTCTGAGACAGGGATCTGTATGAATTCTGTTTCAAAAACCTTTTTCAATGAACTGTACTTGTATCTTTATAAATGATTTGGGCAGTTATGTTATTGTCTATTGCCAATGAGTCTATTGACGAAGAGAATTATATTGGATTGTCTGTATTAAGGAAATTGTGTGTGTTCTCTAATGCACAGCTTTCATTAATGGCCTTTTCATTACTGCTGCACTTTTGGAGATGTGTAGTGGTGATTTCTGTATATAAAGATGATATCTCAGAATTGTTGCTCTTTGTAATCAACATCAAAAACCAGATGGAGGTTTTTATGCAAAGCACCTTTTCAATTCTGTTAAGTGAATCTTCATTTCTCTCCCGTCTTTAATCCAAAGGTACTTGCTTTCTTTATTATCTGTTGTTCAGTAGTGTCTTCTTTTTACAAAGGGAGTCTTGTACAGTACTTCCACAGCAATCTTTTATTTATAAAAAGGTGTGTGAGACAAATGTGTGACAAGAATGAATTGATTCGGTGAGCAACAATAACCAGCATATTAAATAAATAATTTTACAATATCATTTTTGTCTGGTCTCTATGGATATTGGTAAAAATAATGTGATGCACGCTGATCTACAACAATTAATAAAATATTTCATATTCAAGGATGCTTTTTTTGTACAACACAAATGTTTAATTTATGTTAACATGAATAAAGTAGAAGCAGTATATTTGCAATGCATGGGTCATTTTCAGTTCTTACGAGTCTATAAAAACATCTTTTATCAGGTGTGAGACTGGTGCAGTCTGTACTAGTCTGTACTTAAGTTGGTTAGATATAAGAATTCATATTGAAACACGTAAAATACAACAGAATGAATTGCACTGTAAAAAAATGAAAACCGTACAGCTCAATTATGTCTATGACAAAAACAGCTTTTCTTCTGCTTGGCAACATTCAATGGTGGATGAGTTACAGGCTGATGAGATTAGGCTTCATACGGCACAGCAAAACCTTCAGGAGAAAAAGCACAGCAAGAAAACAGCAAAATTACACAGAAACCTCTGAAAAAGAAAGAGTCAAAACATCAGTTTTCCTCATGGAACAATCATTGGTTACTCTCTTAATCTACAGGTGCTCTGTTTTAGCCACATAAGTGTAATTTTCTCAAATAGTTTAAAATAATGTACATTGAGCTTTTTAAAGCTTTATTTAC
>JAZGTK010012529.1:0-14872 GCA_036877625.1 Ambastaia sidthimunki
AAAATGAAGAAGAAAGGTTCAAGAATCTGTAGCAATCTCGGTCACTGAGGGCGCTAACTAAATGTAGGCAAATTTGTGCGATTCAAGTTAAAGTCTTTACACACAAGGTCAGATTTTCTTGCTTTTATTGATGCACACAAGATGCACACAAGATGTCTTAAATCACGCTGAGATATAAAGGATTGTAACATTGTGCTAGAGTTTATGCCAGCATGAGTGCATGCTGACATAATAAAAATTGTAATTAAACATTGTGTATCAAATAAGAAAAACACATACAAATATCTTCACTGGTTTCCTCAGACTTTTACACATCAACAAAGGAGAAATGTTCTTGTTAGCATATGGTTTATATGTGTTCTCACTCTGTTGGAAATAATGTTCAGTTTACCCTTGAAAACCTGCCATAAAGTCAACAGAGAAACCATGCAAAACAGCAATCCTGCCTGTGTGCCTCCCAGTTTCCTATTGTCTGTGTTAGGAGAAAAAAGGAGGTGTAGGGTGTTGGGTTGGTGGAGGGGTATGGACCAAAAGCTTGTTTTGGGTGAAATCTGGAAGCAATATGCTTCAGACAATTTTAAGAAAACTCTACAGCAGAGTCTTCGCCTCTACCTTAGATCAATCCCCACCCTAGGACTCTGTCCTCCAATCAAAGCGCATTTTCCCTTCATGTTTCTTCTGAGAGGATCTGCCCCTTGTGCTGTTCCCCCAACCAATCACTGATCCAAGTAGGTAGGGCTTTGGAACTTCTAACCACTGGCCTTTATAAATAACCTGACAGCGTGATTTGAGGTTTCAGAAGCACAACTGACCTAAAGCTATAAATACATACAGTGGAGACAGAAATCAAGAAAGACGGATTAAGAAGTTTACGAGCACAGATGAACAACTATCTAATCAGTCACCTTGTTGAGTTCGAAAAAGGTACTTTATCCACTCGTTTTTTATTTTGACTCATTTTGCTTGCTTGAATTGTTATTAATTAAAGGCAAGAAATTGGTTGTGTGCAGAAGCACAGCATTGATGAGTGAAGAAAGATTGACTGCCATGCGAGAGGAACAGTCTTGTAACGACTTTCCCGAGGGTGGAGTGCTACCCAGTGAAGAGGAGCAAGAACGTCGGGGCAACAAGTGCCCTGTTGTTGTTGCACCACCATCGGGTGCTCGAAAGCGGTTAACAGGTCCCAAAAAAGAGCCTGGTGGACCATTGCTGCAAGAGGACAAAACTTCTCCTGAGGGCCCAGCTACACTTGCCCCCTCTGGACCCAAACGACCCAAGAGAAGCTCTCCCTCTTCCTCATCAATGTCTTCCTCTTCCTTAGTGCCCACTGTGAGTGCCTTGTCACCTGTGCCTGGACAACCATTTGAGGACCTTCACACACAACGAGTGATCGCAAATGTACGAGAGCGCCAGCGCACGCAGTCCCTAAATGACGCTTTCGCCTCATTGCGGAAGATTATTCCCACATTGCCCTCTGACAAACTAAGCAAGATCCAGATCCTCAAACTGGCTTCACGTTACATTGACTTCCTCTATCAGGTGCTCCAGAGCGATGAGATGGATGCCAAGCTGGCCAGCTGTAACTACCTGGCCCACGAGAGGCTGAGCTATGCCTTTTCTGTATGGAGGATGGAGGGCGCTTGGTCCATGTCCGCCACCCACTAGACATCCATCTGTTTCAACCCTACCAACTGACCCTGCATCTAAAACTCCAACCTCTACCAGCCTCTGAACTCTAAACCTGAATTTTGCCAGAGAGAAACTGACTATTAAATCTATCATTGCCTTTCTACTAGCCACTGCCCTAATTTTACCAGCTATTTGACCTCTGCTTCTACACCCTGACCCTGCCTAAAGCTGACCTCTGACCTCCACACTGATCTTTTCTGTTTTTCTCAACACAACCATCTACAGGTATGTCTGACCTCATTAAAATGTTTAAAGTGTTATAAATGAACTACAGATGATATGAGAACTTGGTGCCAGTTGTGATGTTGATGCCCTTACTTATAATTTAAAAAACAACATCTTTATGTTTTCTCATTAAATTGGCAATTTTGTTTATTAATAACTTGTTAGGTTTGTGACATACATTACAAGATTTTTTTGGGCTGAATATAACCAAACTTTCCCTTGGAATTGTTTTTAACATACTTGCATCCAGGACTAGTGTTATTTTTTTAATTATTTAAAGACTTAAACAGGTATATAGATACAAATATAGATGAGACAATCAGAGTAAATATGTTTTACTGAATGTATGCAAAAAATATAAGCAAACAAACAAAATAATAAAGTGTGAATTGTATTAAGAATTGCTGCTGGTCTGGAAAGATCTGGCCCTTACTGTGGTTTGGAACAGAACAGAACCTATTTTTATGGCTGGACCGTGATCCAGGTGGAATAGCTTGATAGACCTGATGAATTAACCTGCTTTGGATTCTAATTGACACAACAATTTATGCAAATGATGCAAAAAATGTATACAAGTATGTCGACATGTTTATTTAACACTGCATGGCCTTTTTTAAGCCTCATACTAATTTTTTTAACTAAAATGGTGGCTAGTTAATCAAAATAGATATTATAGTCTCAAGATCTGGGTAAAGATCTGCAAAGATTAGAAGCAGTTTGTTGAATATTTGACTTGCAAAATGCCAAGCATCAAAGCCAAGGGACATAAAAGACAACACTGCAATTGATCTCGTATTATCTGCAGAAGTGTGTTCTGGTAATACATTCTGGATGTGTAGTTTGTTTTCTATTCAATAATTAATTTCACCAATAATCTTTGGTAAATTATACGTTTATAAATTATCTCAATGTTGACAATTTTAGAACATTTAAACTATTGGTAATATTAAGTGGTCATAAAACACCAAACAGTACATCTGTCAAATGAATTAAAATAGGGTAAAAAAAGAGGAATATTACATTTATAGTCAAACATTTATATTCCATGATAATCATTCAAAAATAAATAAATGATCAAAAATAAAACTTTCTCTGGAGACAATTTTTGAGACTGCAGAATTAATACGACTTTCTTTGACATTATCTGCTCTGTTGGCCTGAGCCATTCTTATGGTTTTATAGTGTATATTGCTTTAATTTTTACATTTAAAATGGGTTAAATGAATTTTACCCAGTACATAGAAATACTTAAAAAATAAATGTGAAATGGTAGTTTTTTAATGGTAAAAAACTGAAATAATACTTGCTTTTGAAAAAAATACATTATTTTCTAAGAAGCAATACAGAGCACAGTTTATAAATTTCTTGAAAATTAGTTAATACTTTTGTCCTTGTTGTTTACATACATTTTTACTCTTTTGTTTAGTAAATAGATTTGTGTATTTATTGTATCGTGATTATACATTAATATTAAAAATGTATACAGTACTTAAACAGTAGATTTTTATGCTCTGTCTGAAATTGTAGTCCTGAAAAACACACATCCATTGAAAGGCAGGGACCATGTGTGCTTTTAAAAGATAACGGCAAACAAAAAATCTTAAATGGAAAAGAAATGTGAGTGAACAGGAAGTAAGGAAAGGTGTACATGACTCTCCTGTAGCCCAAGGGTGTAAATCGCCCTCCCACTGCCCTTCACGAGATCTCATAGTGTCGTGCAATCAGAGGCGACTGGGCCTAGACATCCAGGAACCTAATGATTGGAAACAGTTGTGGAGTGCTACAGAGGTGTGTGTCTCTCAACATGTGCGTGCATGAGTGAATGCACACAAATACACACACTAATTCACCGTGTTGAGACAAAACTGTGATATGTATCAGTTTGATGTTAACATATACAAGGTATGTCACAGGAACATTTTAGGGGTGTAAAATAAAGATATGTCACTTCGTACCCATTTGAGGTACCCAATGGGAGCCGCAAGAGTACAAATATTTTATCTGGCTTTGTGTAATATAAGGATGTTGAAAAGAAACAATGCAAGAATTTGCCTGCAGTCACATTCTGCAGACATCGGATTTTACGCACTCATTTCGGGATAATTCTTGGTGATAAACAGGGCTAATTGGATTTTGTTACTAAACTGAGCTGAGAATACAACATTCTTATTGGTAGCTGAAATTGGAATCGAATTAGCTCTATTTACCTACTAAACAAACAAACAAACAAAAGTGGTGTAGGTTGGTGAACTCCAGCAGAAGGGTGTCAAATTAATGAAAAGCTGCTTCTCCAGGCTGCAGATTCCAGGTGGGCCTGCTGACCTTTAGCTCTTCTTGTTTTGTTGATGACTGCTAAAGTGTGTTCTAATATTTTGAATTTAAATAACATAAAATGATCAATAATTGCACTATAAAAAGGCATTATAATCAACTTTGAAATGACAGTGTAAGGAACCTTTAAAGATGATTATTTAAAAAAATTAATTGGAATATGGGGTGTATAGAGTTCCTCTTCAAACCTTTTCTAGAGAACACATATGCACTGTTCTGTTAATATATGATATAATTATGATATTATATAATAAAACAACATTATAGTCTATCTTGAGGTTCATACAAGTGGTCCAACAGGTGAAGTTCTGTTCTGAACCCTGTATGAAAGTTTCTAAAGAGAACAGATTTCAATATCCATATTAAAATAACATTTCTTATTAAAACTAGAACTTCAACTGAGAACGTGTTAATAAACTATAATGTTTTTAAACTTTAAAGTTCAATATTGACCTACGTTGTAAATACTTAAAAGATCGCTGTAGTCATCCAAACCTTATATGTTTGGTTGGTTTTGGGAAAAGTATGTGTGTTGTTTATGGAAACAATGTAACAATGAGTCATTGTCCAGATTTATTCTGGACTGTGGTTTAACATGAACTAGTTATAACCAGAATATACTGCATTAATGGTCATTTGAATGTTTCTCTTCCTTTACAGTATGCTTTGATGACATGCAGATTCTTGCAGGATTATTGGGCAATTTAAATTAAGCTGTTTAAGAAAAAAGTCTAATCTAGTTACACCAATCCAAGCATTAAATATGTCCTTCCTACTACCTCAAATCAACCCTTACTGTTTTTTCCTAGACATTAATTTACTACCTCAGTGCTTAATCTAACCTCAGTCTAGCCTCTTCATATTTACACAAGGGGATCGCATGGGGATTAAAAAAACAGTATGTTTATAAACCCTATGCATGCATTGTTGTATGGATGCACAATGCATAAAGATTGAAGTTTACAATTAAACACCATTATTTATTACTAGTCAATTGTAACTGGTCCTGCAACATTTTTCATTTTAAAAATATTCCATTTATTCTTAAAAATAAAAATTATGTGAAAATGCTGCTTGCCATAATATTTATAAATTAGCAAAATAACGAAGTATAGCTTTGTAAATCTCATTTTAGTCAGTTACTTATACAAATTGTTATATAAATTAAAATACTGTCAAAATAACTGTAAATATTGGTTTTTGTGTCATTTTGAATGTAAACACATTTTAACCACTTACACCTCTTGTGTCTGTCTCAGCAGTATCTCAATTACCCCTGAGGACATTCCTTCAACTACAAGCCAAAAATCCTTCCCATCCCCTAATGGAGCTTTACAACACGATGCAAAAACAGAAACAAAACTTAATCTCTAGAGGAATGGACACCAGCGTTTGGTACGGTGACTCCCAGACGGCAAATAAATCTGAATCAAAAACTTTGGAAATTATTTTGATTCAGTGGCAGGTTCAAGATTTGAGATCAGCCTTTGCTGTCGTTGATTCACAGACTTTTTGTGGACTCACAAAGAGAGATGCTGACTATCTGTCAGACTGTTTGGATGTAATGAGGACTCTGGATGTATTTAGATGACCACTTATGCTGTAGCTTAATAATATAATGTAGCTGAATAAATGCAATGTAGACTCTTCCGCTATATTCTCTGTTATAACAATCTCATCATTGCGGTTGTTGCGCTTGTTTTTTTGTGCTGTATATTAGCCCACATTATTGCTTTTGTGACGGTGTAACAACGTCCTCATGGTATACACATTTGTTAAATGTATAAAGGTTGTGACACTTTTTACAGAATAAAGAATAATTGTAAAATATGTTGACCTCTGTGAATAACAAACGCATCCATTATTTGTGGATGTGTAAAGTTATAGAACATTAAAAGCATGTTACTGCCTTTCAGAGAAGAAAACATTGAAAGCAATATAGAAGAATAATTCTACATGTTAAAAACAATTGCAATTTTTGTAGAATAAAACTAAGAAATTCATTTAAAAAATGAGCAATATGTTAAGATATTTACAGGCTGTTTATAGTGTGCTTTAAACACGGCCTAAGACTGCAGGATCAGGATCCAGACACTGCTAATTAATTAGAATAAAATGTTTGCTAAACTTGGGCTGCACATAAACTTGATTTCTTTGCCTTTATGTCTGGTTGGCAACAAATAAGAAGGATGTCTAACCACATAAGTGCCTTATTCTCCTGTTCTCCAGTGTGTGTAATTAGGTAAGACAGTTACAATAAATATGTTTGAAACTGAGTGAGTCAAATTCAAGTATATTTTTGACTCGAACAGCCTTTGCCTATTAACTGGAGTATATAGGCTATAAGCTGGAAACTATAAGCTGTAGTCTTTTGCTAACTGGTAAACTAGTAACAATAAAAGAGAAATTGCAAGGCTACACTTAAACAATATAATAATTTTGAAGCTGTGAATTTACTAGTGCACTGACACTATTTACTCACTTTAAAACCAGATGATCTTCTATCTTGAATGAAATGTGAAACAAATCTTGAAAAATGTTAACCTCCTGTCTTCCTCAAGAAACAAAGTCAAAAAGATTTGAAACAAACGTTTAAATGTTTAAGCAAATGACAGACTTTTCATTTTGAGGCGAACGATTCCTTTTAATATACGAGTACACCCAAATATTTACCATAGTACCACAGTTTCCACCAAAACTGCATAGTAATTTCGGGGGTTATTACTGTAAATTTATAAATTAATAAGTCATCAAACGGTGTAAGAAGTTTACCATTGTTTTGAGAACTACAAAATGTGGGTAATACCAAGTTACCACAGTTTTACTGTAATAACAATTGCTGTGGTTACTGTGGTAATTTCTGGCAGAAACTTTTGCCATAGTATATTTAAATAATGGCAATGCCATGTTACAAAATTAAATGAACATGCCATAGATTTGTCTGATGTTTTGACAAATAATGGAAAGCAAATGAATAAACTATGTACACATGTACGACATTTTTAGTCAATGCAGAGAGAAATTCATGGTTATTTGATTCTCCCCGATTTTTTTTGCCACCAGAATAGAATGTGCACATAAAATGGCAACACGAGAAACAAACGAAATTCAGGCAAACAAAAAATGCTTTTCATTTTAATTAGGAAGACAGAAACAGTACAAAATAGACATTCTTTTCTATACACAGAAAAATAAAAGAAATCAGAAACAAGGGAATCGTTAAAGTACATGAAGACAAAACAATTCCTGTTATTCTTTGTTAAACAGATCCAGTTAGTGGGAACAACAGAACTTCAAGGCACATAGATGAAGTCTTTTGGTCGTAGGTACTGTAACTATTTACATTGTCGATATAAAAAGGCGAAGTTTGATAGGAGATCAATGAAAGAGGAATTAAGACTTTGCCGGAGTGGTGACAAATAACAGTACACGCTCTCCATGTTACTTTATAAAGGGTTCAGAGACAAGAAAATACAAGCGCTTCAAGAGGTATATCAAAACAGTACAAATGCACAAGGCTATTGTAAAAAATATACCATTAAAATATAACTGTATATAAGGCGCATGTGAGTGTCCAAAACTGAAACGGAATGTCTTTGAAAGGATTGTTTTTAGTCATAGTTTGAACGACTTGGTAAAACTGTAACCAAGGGCTGTTAAATTTAGCTGGTAACGTTGATTTTATAAGTTGATTTTATTCCAACAGTTGAAAGTAACAGGAATGTTTTGCTGTTTGTAAAAAATGTGAGTGCATTGTTTGAAGTACTATAAATACACGGCAAGATCACCGGTAGTTCAAAGAGATTAGCTATGACTTCATTAAAAACAAGCGACAACTGTCTTCATGGGGGTCTGGTGGGCAAAGGTTGCCCAGGGTCTTTATGAAAACCTCACCCATAAACTTAAAACACTGACAATGACGATACATGAATGATGGTACTATATACACAAAATCAAACAAATGTATAACTATCCACAGTGGTTTGGTTCAAGGCAATAAAGGGAAGAAAGGACTTATTAGTCTGTTTGTAAGGGCAGGTGCAATGCTGAGAATTAATAATGTGTACTCTAATGTAGGAATGTAACTCTATGCTCCAAACATACTCTACGCACGCTCTAGTTCATGAATACGTTGCGTTCTGCGTACGTACACAGGAAATATCGTCTTGTTTTATCATCTCATCTTAAAATATTGTTATGTCTATTTTGATGTCAACTACTGTCTATTAGATGAAGGTTGTTGACATAGTTATACATTTAGAATAGCTTGAATAGTAACATGTTCCTGAACATTTGAGGCTAACTCTATCACACTCTTGAGTATTGAGGTTTGTTACCACTACGGTAACCCAAGAACGTACATGCCAAGAATCTGCATATGGACACTTGCATAGAGTATGTTTCTGGCCTTAGGGAAAAGACATAACGCAAACCTAGCAAAAAAGTATGTACTGAAGAGGAATTCCACAATGAATGTACTAAAGATATCAGAAAAAAAACAGCAATTTGTCACTATTGTTTCTTGTAGTGAATGCCAAAAATATTTAACTAGCCACTCTTGGTACATTTGGTTGTAGAGACAGAGGTATAGGGCTGTACAGAGTAATACCAACTCAAAAATGTGAGATTTGGTCACTGACATTTGTAAGTCACATGGAATATTGGTACAAATCTGCACGATGTTAACCAGGCTCACTTGAAACAATGTGCAGATAACTGCAAAAATAGAAAATCCATTATTCAGATCTGCATTCCCTGCCTCTTACGTGGTTTGAATAATTGAATTATGCTATCAATAGCAATGTAGTACTTCCAGCTCTTCTTATTACTACAAAAAAAATACAGAAAATGCAAAAACAAAATGTATTCTCAGATTCAGTCTGGGCCTGGAGATGACTGACTCTCGAAACCGAACAACACAATGCAAAAGTCAGTTGAGCACCATGAACTGTTCTGTTGGGTGAACTCAAACTTCCTAAAAATCGATGAGCTAGAAAGCATGCCTGAATTTTAGGATAAACTGTTACAGCATGTGGGATTGTATCCACCAGCGCATTAATAATTTTTATTGTTTTGGTCCATCGGGACTACGCACCTAGAATGTAGCTAACAAGTGTTTGGCCAAATGTTTATTTAACAACACTAAATGACTATTATTACAAAGTGATATGAATAATTTGATGTTGAATGGAGTGGAGGCACAGTATTTGGTGAACGGTGACCTGGTTTGAAGAGGTTTGTCTGCTTTGGTTAACCGTTGGTGTTATATTAATATATCTACATTGATGATGGCATAAATGTGAATCCCAGCGGCTGAGAGACATATTTAACCACTATAAATTTCATCCACACAACTGGTGTGAATTAAAGATCTATGTGCAGGCTGTGGAAAACAGAACGCCATCCAAAAACAATGCATCCCTTGTAAAAAAAAAAAAAAAACAGTGACATTCTTGTGCACAAGTTAAAACACTGGTCTTTTCCTTGTCTAAAAAATGTTAAAAATTAACAAATACAGACTTTTTTTAATATCTTGTAGGAACTTCAGGCACTACTTCAACCACCCATTCAAATTTCATGTCTGCTTGTGCTCAGCTGAGGATTGAAACTGAGGTTTGGTTGTAAATATAGAATAAACAAGTTATGATTGATAGATTAACAAATTAAACAATCATATTCAAATCAGTTTGGACTAAAGAAAGACTGATCTACTAGTTTTCTATTAGTTATTGTTAGTTTGGGGAATGATTAGCACTCCCTGTGTCCTTTACAATATGTACAGTGGTCATATAGATGTGTTTGTCTGCATATACAAAAACAAATTGTGGTCTGATTGTGGTTTTGGACTATATATGTGTGTGTGTGTGTTGGGGTGCATGTGTGCAACAAGCTTGCTAATAGCTGGTTTGTCCCTCTGGCCTTGAGGCTTAATACAAAATAAGATACACAAAATCCGTACAAATACGTATAACTCGACATATTCAAGTTTACAGCCTCCATGCTGGGAATGCAGGTAAAATGTAACCAAACTTGACAAGAAAGCAAACTTATTTTGCTTCACTTTAAAAAATTAAGGATAGAGGCGTTAGGTGTGAAACTAGATACATAATTAGATATTTCTTTTCCCAGAGGTTTGGAAAAATGTTCACGGTTCACATTATGGAATGCACAGTGCAAAAAAAATTATATGATTTAAAAACCCACAGTTGTCAAAAATCAGACCTTTTTTCTTCTTTAGTGGTTAAGATTGGTTAATAGTACTGACATCATAGAGTGGAGCCACTTTGTGGTTGCCAGGTGCAAGGAAACCCCTAATTTTCTATCAGCGCTTCAATAGTTGGTTTGTCAGGGGTAGCAAAGTGGACTGCTTTTAAAAATGGTAAAAATATCCTCAGTCCTTCCCGCAAATGTTGCATTCCTCTCCAGCTCTAAGTCTCTTTTGAGGCACCAGAGGTGAGTATTGCATGGGACTGGAATTCTAGGTTGCATTCCTGTGAATGTTTCAAACACACTAACACAGAGCGGGCATTCTGCTTTCTAGTGTATTTGTTTGTACGGTCCATGAATAAAGAATATGTTTATCCCAAAGCCCCAGCAGAACTATAGCTGCTGGTCTTTAGCTTAGCCGCACTTGCGCTGATGGTCAGTGTTGAGGTGACATCTTGGGGAAGGAGCTGTGATGAGGAAGATACACCCTCGAACCAGTTCTGGTCTTGAGGCACAGCTTGTGTGACACAGAGCCCCATCCAGTACTAGACAGTTTTTCAAACCTGGATTAAAGGGAGTCTTCATCATGTTCCATTGGTTCATCAGCAAGGCTGTAAAAACGAGATTTATATTTAGCATCAAAAAACAGCATATGGCGTTTTACTCAAGATTGTCCCCAGCAGGAAAGACCAGCTTATTATAGAAGTGAAATGGGCACCTGTGAAAACATTAGCATGCTAAGTACAAATCTGTATGTGGAATCAAAATGATCTTGACTATAATCTAGTTTTGTGGATTTCAGGAATCAAATGTGGTTTAGGTACAAACAGGCCGTGTATTGGGACTAAGTCACATTTATTTGTGGAAGAAAACCCAATATGTTCCATGTATGTGCACATACACTAAATTTGCAATAGTTGATATCAATGTCAAAAACAAACATTAAGCAACATGCTGTGCTGTTCAACAACAATCCACACTTTTTAATGAATCAATCTGATTTCCGAATCAGACTACTCTACCCACTGCACAAACAAAACTCTCCGGTAAACACGGCCGTACACTACACTGATTTACTGACACAAAACTTGTTACTTCATTCATATTCCAAAAGTGAATTCTGAAGTGAATTCCAGCTGCAGTGTAAACGTGGCAACATGCTTTAATACTAAACACACTGTCTTCAGCAGAACATACCTCTTGCTGGTCAGGACCCCCACAGAGAGGGAGGCCATCGCATTCACTGTGTCTGTTTCCTCACAGTCTTTTCTCTGAGCCCCCAGAAATGACATGCCTACTGTGCCCATCAACGGCTTTAATGATGACCAATATTGACCTAATACAGATATGAACACAGGGATTCATTTAAGAGAAAGAAAAATACCTTAAACTGAAAAATGCAAAATAGATAGCAGTCAGAAAGAAAGTGCATGAGAAAAATAAATAAAGAGCGCTTCACACAGTGCATCACATAGTGTTTTGTTAAAGGAATATTTTGGTGGCGCTGGAACCATATGGTGTAACATAATGGTGATCATGATTATAATTAATTACAAATAATTAAACAAATGTGTGCTACCAGGAAGCTAGAGTATTTCAAGATAATTAGAGGCAGGCTGGGATAAGAGAAAGAGAGAGATTGGGAGACTCACTCTGTATGTGTAGAACTCTCTGGAGTGAAAGGACTCCGTTGGCACTGGGCGTCTGCAGTAAAGTGGACTCAGCAAGAGGCTCCTAACAAATAACAACAAGACAAAAAAGTGTATTTTTGTTTTTCTTGTGAAATAGAGAGCAAGACTTTGCCAGGAAACTCATGTTAACACCCTTACATAACCAGAGTTAGGTATCAGTTTCTGCTTACGGAAACATATAACAGGATTATAAAGGTATAATAAATACATTATAAAGGATTGGGGGATAGTATTTTGACAGCTTTTCATGTGAAATCTGACCTCTAGGCCCAGCAGAGCACCAACGCATGCCTCAGAAGCATCACATATGGCCGTGAGGTCATGACCTCCCTCTAATGCTAGAACCACGCGTCCTCCTGCTAACGTCATCAACTGCCGGGTCAAAAACCCAAAACCTGCCAAAAGTAGAACAACAACATTACTGTCATAACCAAATCAAACCTCTTCTGTTACTGACAAACAGGAAAATGACATTTAAATATACAAATGCCATGTATTCAAAAGTATATATAACAATACAGTCAGGTGACTGTCTCGTGCATTTCTAATAGAAATCTCTTACATTTAGCAGTGACCTTGTATCCTCCCAATGGAGCAGAATGTCCTTCTGCAGCATCAAACCCTGAAGAGACCAACACGACGTCTGGCGAGAACTCTTGAGCGATGGGCATTACCACTGTTCTGAACATCACAACAACACAGACAACATTTCGTCAATGTTATATCTGCAACAGCTTCATGCATAAGACTTCATCAGAGTAGTGTGATCTTAAGGAGTGTTCCCAGCCATTTCACAATTGATGTTTTATATTGTATTATTTTTATTAAAAATGTTCAATAAACACAACAAATGCCAAGTAATATAGTTCATTAGCCTAATTGTGGGTTTTTTACAGATGCCAAAATATTTAACATATGAGTAAAGAATGTATATGCATGTATTGCTATTTTAAATGACTTTATTTACATAAAAATAACTTATTTACATTTTTAGGCATTTAACAGACATTTAGCAGGCATTAGCATTGTTTTAAAAATCAATATTTTACAACAGCTCAGAATGCAGCTCGTCCAATTAGATTTTAGAGTTGTTCCGTTTTGTTTTCTAAGTCACTACTTTACAACACCTTAGAATGCAAATCACCAAACACTTACTGCTATTCGTTTCATTAACCTGTTAAAAGTAGTTACAAGTTAATTTTCGATTGTGTTTTTTAAAAGTCTAAAGCTTTTGCTTCGCTTTAAAGTTTTAAGTTTTTCTAGGTGTATTTGTCAGTTCAAAGCCTTCAGTTTTGATCAAAGCTTTGACAGAAATACGTTTCATATGAGAAAAAACAGCCCAAAGCACTAAACTGTTAGCTTAACTGAAAAAGTACAGTGGCCTGGCTGTTATAGTTGACAGATTCTACAAACGAAACTGGCCAAAGCGCAGCGTGACTATCCAAATGACTAAAGTGTTTAAATTAGTCTATGGTAATGACTGTTCCTCTCCTTCTTGCTGTCTCTTCCTTCCTCTTTTTCCTCATCTCCCTCTTTCTTGTGCTCAGAGGACGCCAGCCCTGCCAGCGATTTTGCCTCTTGAGCGCATCACCAGCGAGTTCAAAGCAACCGCTGCCGCATCTGGTTCCTATTTGGAGCTTGTCGTTCTCCTCACGTCACTGACAGCCCGCCATCTGGGAGCCATTTGCCTTAATTACCCAGGATCCTCCACTGCTCCCCCACCTCTCCGCCTACCCTTACCGTTGTAACCAACTTTGTCTCCTCTCTAGACCAATAAAACTACCCACGATCCCCTGTGTGGAGTGGAATAATTTTAGTTTGGGTGGAGCAAGAGAGAAAGAAAGAGAAAGAGTAGCGTTCATTACACACCAATATAAGGAAAAAAGACGGTACAAGACACAGGAAGTCAAGGAGAGACAGCCCGGTTACAGGCATAAATGTTACCCAAACTTTCAGTTCTGAAAAGTCTTAAACGTCTTTTTAGATGCCCACCCACTTACTGGGACCCTGGTTAACGTGTGGTTAGCAGCGCCTGTCTGGACCAAACCTAAAAAGCCCAAACAGGCTTCCTTCAAACATACTAAAACATTTAATAAAACCACCCACTGGGAGTGATTAATTGACCTGTGGAAGTGGCCAAGCTTTAGTTTAATCCCAATGCAATGAAGAAGCAAACATTTAAGACTACAATAAACACCTTGACTGAAACAGGCTGGCCAACAGCCAGAGGGAGAGAATGTCCAGCTGGGATCAAATTTCTTGCGATCGGAAATCAACATGCACACTTTCATGCTTTTTGGAGAACTGATGAGGTACAATAAAGAGAAATAATCTGAAGGATGGTACAGCATCTTAATTATGACAAACATCATAACTGTTGATTATTTTCCTTTTACGTTATTATGTCAAATCAATGACTACAATTTACATAAAAGACATTATGTATTTTGTGTAGGGCAAATGCCTGCAATGTTCTTTATATAGGTTACGCATTAAAAACTACCTGTATTCCTAAATTGTGTTGCTATTTTACATACTGGTGAATCAATACAAAATCAAGATGTGCCTAAATGGTCAACTTCATATTGGTCCTCTCAACAGCGTGCAGAAAAATAAAACAAATTATACACAAAAAGCCCCTATTGTAGCAATACTAGAACACTCCCATCGTGTAATCGACAACACTGTCAGCTCACGAAAAGTCTGTGCATAGGGCACAGGAACGTTCC
>JAZGTK010012530.1:0-14871 GCA_036877625.1 Ambastaia sidthimunki
TATGTTTAAGTAGCTCAACTTATGCCACAATATATGACATGTGATTGTGGTGAGTCCCCAGTGACTCTTGCTAAATGAGCAGCAAAAACAGCTATACTGTAGTTCTCAGCCAGTGAGGTTAGGGGCGGGACTACCTGTGTCTCAGAATAATGGGGGTTGGGCTATGGAAGCAGTATAAATGGCCTGTGTCTGCTATCCTCAAAATCACATACAAGTGCACTGAACTCATTTTTATTGATGTCATGACTAACACAGGGAGCTTGAGAGGGAGGTCTGAGACTTATGAGGGTTACAAAAGGTCAAGAAAGGGTGTTATGTTCTTTTTAATATTCTATGACTTCTGAGAGAACACATTTCAAGTAACTGACACTCTTTATACTGTCCTTAAACAAAGCACAATATCACTATGTTAGTCATACTACACAAACCTTCTAGGGTAGTAGGTAGTATTAGTCATACCGCTTACTACCTACTACTTTCTAATCTAGACTATTACTACCAACTATACAGTAATACTATAAATTTACATTTAAATTTCACGAAAGTCACAGTCACATTTCACAAATATGAATTTAAACTTACTGTTGCAACATTTCACCCAAAATCAAGAATTAATACATTCAGCTAAATACATTTAGACATAGTTTAGACATAGACCAGTAAGGAGTAAAAAAAACACTGTACAAACAAGCACTTCTTTATTTACTCTTGTAAGATCACTATTTACGTTCAGCTCTGCTGTGTGGGAAAGAAAACAACATCAACAGCCTAATCAACCCCAAAACAACCCCCAAATTCCTTCCCTCAAATCACTTTCTCATCAGATCTGCACGAATCTCGTAGGTGACCTATTTTGATCTCAAAAAGTGGAATTTTCACTGAAAGGTGAAATGAATTCTAACCATTTATGAACAGTTAGATAAACTGTGTACATGATCAGTGAGATGATATAGTTGCCATTTGTAAAAATCTCTACAGCACAATACTATATATTACTAAGACAGCTTGAAATATGTCTTAGTAATATTTTACAGGACATGACTGCTTGTTCATTGCAAAGGACCTAAAGGCAGTGGATACACAATCAATTATTTAATTAAAACACTGTAAATATCAACCCATCCTCAGAAATATCTTTTTTAATCTACTTTTTCTACATGCTGTGATGTAACATGCAGTCTTGTCTTATCACTATAGATAGTCATATTACACTCAAAGTTGCATCATGTCATCATAACCCATATTAATAATTAACCAGCACATAAGGATGTGTGTGTGTGTGTGTGTGTGTGTGTGTGTGTGTGTTTGCTTGCGTGCGTGCGTGCATGCATGCATGTCTTCTGGCAATAGTTTTGGTTACCAGACCAATAAAATTTGGTACAATGAAAAGCAACAGCAAACATATATATAATGAATTGTCTAAAATGTTGCTTACAAAAAGTACTGTGATGGTATTGCCATTTAAACCATATACATGGAAAAAAATACCACTGCACTACTATGGTAAGTCATGATAATACTTTTATTACATTCTTATGTAAAAGAATTTTAAGTGCTCAAAACAATGTGAGTGATTGAGAGACACTAAATGTACCGGGAGTTTTAAAGATCACAAGTGACAGTAAAAAGAGGTCTGTCTCTTTAATAGTACAACCTAGTGTGGGAAACATTCAGCACTGCTGCAATCTAAAATGGCTTTGGCAAAAAAACAACCCCATACAGCCATGTGTTTTACAGAGACAGAGAACGACACACAAACACACACATTCCTTGTATTGGCTACTGTGTCAAGTACATATAATAACGCGTAGCGCGCTACTGTCTATATTTATAAGGCTATAGTGCGTACGGCCGCAAGAGGCATCATGACAAACATCCAAACCAGGAACATGAACGTCTAAACGACTACACAACCGCACTATCAAGCAATAAATCATCATTTGTGATCAAAACATACAATGCCTATCAACACAACATGCGCTCGGATCAGCTGAGCTTGTGTAAAAACAAGCGACTCTACCTCTTGCACCGCTGTTCCGTTCAAAGTCGATCCATGTAAAGACAGCCGTGTCCAACTGTGTCATATTAAGCGACGGCTGACTGTACCCGTTCGCTGTCCGTGGTACTCGGGTTTCAAACGGCTCATTGGCGACCGTCAGGAGGAGAGAAGCGCTGGAACGGGAGGAGACGCGCACACATGCACGCACTACTGGAGGAGCGCAGCGCTGCCTCTCACCCTCAATGTCTGTATCTGCGGGTTGGATCAACGCAAGATACGAGAACAACACTGCCCTGGTCTCTCTCCCTCTCATGCACACACACACACATCATACACAGAAGCACGCACAAGTGCAGAGCCAGTGCAGCTTACGACTGCGGGGACAGTAGTGCATTGCTTCACTTTGACATCTCTGGCAAATATGCATTTTTTTTTCTAACGCTGTGCATTGCATTTTTGGAAACATCTTCCAGGTAAGCATCACTCATCCACCCCGGAGGCAGCTAGAGCCGCCGTGATCGGAGCAGACAAGGTCAAACGAGGTGTTTTTAAATTCTCACCCATGTCTATTGCTCTATCACGCTCTCTAACGCTCACTGACGTTTTCTGGCCGCCTTCTTTTATATTTATTTTACAGCTGCTGTGCATGGCATGCTTTAACACTATCTGATTTGATTATGGAAGATGGATTTTAACGAGGATCCTGTTGTAAGGAACCCTTCCACCCATGAGTGAGCTTGACCAATCGTTTATCTTCCACTGTGCAGTGGCAAGACCATTCCTAACAGCCCTGCCCAATCAGAGATCAGGGATGCAGGAGCAGCGGGGTATTAAAGAGGATTATTTGAACAGCTCAGGGTTTCCCCAAACTTGGCAATAAAATGATAGGACAAGGGTGCCCTCTGTGTCTCTTTTTGGTAATGCTGCACAAAACACTTCTAAAAAGAAGGCGGCAAGTTGCCAAAAGAGGACCAAAAAAATGCTGTGCACAAGGAACACAGTCTAGTTAAAATAATAACTGTTGGATTAAGATCAAAGGAAGATAAATCTGAAAAACTATGTTCCAAAGCCCAACAAGACACCAAGCAAGACTGATTCATTTGGATACTTATTACTGCCATGACAACTGCAGCAATCATCCTATTAGCTCTCTCTCTCTCTTTCAAGCTTTAAATCTGATGCAAAAAACACCAGTATTTTATTAAAGTACTCCATACAACTCTTGCTCTATATTCCCCGTCTTCTAATCGCTTTGTGAGGGTCCAAAAGTTTCATAATTGTCAAATTATGTTTTAACATTGCTTTTGCATCCATAATGTATCGTAATTGCAGTATGATTCCTCAAAATGTATCCTTTTTGTTTTCCACATAAGTCCACAGGAAGTTAAAACCACATGAGGGTGAGTAACTGATAACAGAATTTTTAATTTTTAGGTGATCTATCCCTTTAACATCTGAAACCACTCTAACCAGGGAAATGTTATTTGCCCCTTAGTGTAAGTGGCAATTTTTATTCACTTTAGTTCTAAAGCAGAAAATGTGTCTGTTCACAAAGCACTGTAGGTTAAAGTGATCAAGAAACTGAAGCAGAAGCAAACTGAGTGAGGAGCTCCTCCACACAGGTACCAATCACAATTCATATTAATTGCAGTGTTAGTACAAGGATGACGCTTGTGATTGGTCAGATGGTGACCAGCATCAGATGGTGACTTTATTCAAGAAACTAAAGGAGGAGGGAAAGGGGTGCAGGTAAGGCAGGGTAAAAACTGCATAGGGGGAAAAGGTTAATCACACAGGTTAATCAGTGTTGTCCATAGTCTACTGCTTTGTTGTTACCTGTGACCTTAGAGATAAAACAGTGCTAACTAGATTAAAGGATCTTTTTAATCCTAAAATAAAAAACAGACTAAACTAAGAAATAAAAACATTTTGTTTACCTGTATTATCATTTGCAGTTGTAATACAACAGTCTGAGACCACATTGACAATCCTGGATACAAAGTTTTATTTAATTCCTAAAAGTAATATTAGGATTTTTAAAAAAGAAAACAGAAAACTCTGTATTAAATTAGAAAGTAACAATTAAAGCACATTCAGTTGGGTATACTGTGATGTTTGAGATTCTTAAATAGCTTAGAGGTTCACCTTATTCTTGGTTCTAGATGGTCCATTTGTTCTGTTGGAGATGATTAACAGCTGTTTCTGGACCCACTGCGACTCCTTTTGAGAGTGTTCTGGAACCTCCACTCCACGCTGACCATTAACCCCCATTATCTCCTACAGGACAGAGAGCCACACGTCACATGCACATTCACAAAAAACACATGCATGCATGCATACACTGCACACTTGCTTTGCATTACACACACGCGCACACACACACACACACAAAAGCATGAACTTCAACATTTGTCCACATTTGTTAACATTTAACTAACTAACGTTTAACAACAATTTTACAGCATTTATTTACAGCAATACAACTACAACATTTGCTAATACATTTTTTAAATTAAAAAATTGCATCCTAAACTCTTTTTTTTTATTCTTTATAAATCCAATAATCTCAAACAACTTAAGCAATCATTCAGTTTTTAAATTTTCACTCGTGATCGCAAAATACATCTACCAAACTTGTGAGCAAATAACATCCTCATACTGTAAACCGCCATTAAAACTTTAAACAAGTTCAGATCAAGCCAAACAATCCAAACCTAACATGCAGTACCTACCATGGCCCATAATCTATGAATCATTATTGGCATCCCTGTTGTCTGTAAACCCCAGCAGATCGCTTCATGACCAGCACACTTACCCACAATGCTCTAGTCATACTACGCTGGGGATGATGATGTCACAGACCTAGCATGGCACAGGCCGTGTGGGATTATTAATATCTCTACTTCACTAGAGTTACATAACAAATGCTGGATTATATTGTAACTGAAAAGAAAATGGTCATGTAGGAGACAGTTTTAGGAATGACTAGAGGCACCTTAAATAATTGTAAATCACCTGAAGTAAATGATAATAGAGGAGGATAACAGTTGAATAGATGTGTTGAGAGACCACATAGCTTGACTGTGATAGGAAAAGGGCCACAGAGTCACTCAACAGCAGTCCAGTGGAAACAGAAGACACTGCCTAAACCAACTGCTGTTAAACAATCTATTTCCTCCTAGTGAACATAAACTCCTGTTGAACTCCATAAATTAATTAAACACTGTACGAACCTTTAATTAGCCAATTTCTTAAAGCAAATACATTTCAAAGCTCCACTATGAACCATTTTAAAGCACCTTGTTGACTTCTGCTGTGTTTACAGGTGGAAAATAAATAATTGAACTGGTAGCTCCTGTGATTTTGTGTGTGGAACAGCAGGTTCACCAGCGTTTCCAAATAACTCATGACAATTTTAATCCAAGCGCATTTCATTTGATTTACAATATTTGAAATCACAATATAACACTTGTTTCAATAATAATCCAAATCAAAACATGCACAGTTTGTGCATGTTTGCTGTGCTTTGATTGCTCATTTTTAAAGTCAACTAAAATGTTATAGGTCAGATGTCAACCTTTAATTTAAGGCAGTGTTTTCAGTGATTCTTTGTATGTCTCCCTCTTTTTAACACACCTGATTCAGACAACCTGCTCATTAAGATAGCTTCATGAACTAAAATATGTCAGAAGAGTCACACAAAATGTGCATTGTTGTGGGTCCCCAAGACCAGGATTAAAAAACTTAGAGACTTTAAGTCCATGAGAGTCCATTTGTTTACCACAATTAAAATATTTGTAGAACGCAAGTTTTCTAGAAGACTTAGGAACTTATGTTCTAGATATAATTAATATTTGTTATCTTTTAACTTCACTTGATTATCAACCTCTGCAAAATGTGAGAAATAAAAGCATTCAATCATACCTGTACATACATTCATGGTTTCCTCAATGTCGGACCTTGTGGTTTTCCATTTTTCAGCCAACCAAAGAAACACCCACACAGAATGACAGTGATGAACTGTTTCAAACACTTACTGGCTGCCTTTCAGCTTCGTCACTTTATTCACTCACCATAAGCAGGTCAATATTTGTATTTATTTCTCAGTCTCCTTTGTGTGTGTGAATGCTCATTTACTGTCTCTGAGGCAGGAACAATTCAGTTACATAATGTCTGTATGTAACTATGTCTGCCCACTCGTGGCTCAATAGCACAGATAGGATGTCCTTTTTGTCTTATGGCATGAGAGTGTAGTGTAAATATAGTGAAAGTATAAGTTTGTCTAATGTGTGTGTGTGTGTGTGGGAGAGAGAGATTTTCTCTGCTGCTATGTCTTGGGTAAATTCCCATGGGAATCTAACTGTGCACCTGCTTCATATTTGTCACATGTACAGAGTGGCACGTGGTGATGTCATCAGTACAGGGGCAGGATCTCAAACTGCTCCAAATATTTCAAAACCCAGAGGATAGTTAATTCACAGGAAAATATAAAGAACCCACTGCATTTACAGAGGTCTTAAAAGGTATTTGGACACATACTTCATATCTTAATTTCATTGCGTTATTGGTAAACATGCCAAAGCAAGAGCCAATCAATTAAATTTTGCTTGAATTTTGTATTTGTGCTATTCATAAACACCACGTTTCATATTTTGTTACATAATGTCCAGACGTTTATTTGTTTTAAGCATGGCTGAAGTGCCCAATTCTTGAGACCACTGTAAATTTGAATGAACAACTCAGCAATTAATACACCAATGACTGAATGAAAGAATGTAACAATTTTTAACAGTGAGCAAGTCATATTTATTTTACAATACATCATGTGAATATTTACCTATATCACTATGGTTACATTCCTGTCAGAAACAGTCATATGTTTCTGTCAGAAACCATGATTAGGCAGGATTGGCTGCAGCAGAGCTGGAGGCGGAGTTAGTAGCGGTTTTAGCAGACAAGCCCACAGATAAGCCAACAATGAGTGCTATCACAAGAAGCACGACCAGAACAATCACAACAAGAATAACGTATTTCTGTACAAGACGAGAGAGGAGAAACTGTTAATAATTGCATTTATTAGAGTAATTAGTGGCATTTTAACACATTCTCGAAAACACGTAACACATATTATAACAGACCTTCATATAGTGATCCTGCTTCAAAAGCACAATACAGCTAAAGAACACCATAAAGATGGTACTTTTTATCTTTAAAGATGATTCCCACATCCCTTTCAACAAGATAACTTTTGACTTACCCTGCGGGCCCGTGTCTGGTATCTCAGTTTTCTTGGTCTCTTCTTTAGCCTGGCTAACATATTCTACTGCATTGTTTACATTTATTTGAATGTTGTCAATCATCTCACCCTATACAACATAAACAAACAAATACATTAAATAATGCATAAGTAAACAGATGACAATAAAAACAATGTTTGAAGATTCCATGCTGCACCTGGGTCTCCACAAGCATGGCCATGCAGAACGCAGAAAATATCCACCAGAGGGTGCTAAATATTCATAACTGAAAAAGTACAAGTACAACAACAGGGAAAGCCAAGGAAAGTTGGTTCTGATGTAGGAGTCTATTATTATTATGAACAGCCAACATATTTCCATCTTCAAGCTATGCTTGGAAACTGAAGGATGTATTTCCAGTCTCCAACATTTCTTCCAATTCCTCATTATTTGTGATTCTTCCAGGTACAAGATTCAGAAAGTTTAAGAGATCATAAAATATTATGAAAATAATACAATGGCAGAAACCATCAATAGAAAGGTCAGCATACTTACAAAAAGCAAAAATAGCTTTAGTGCTTTTTAAAATTGCTCATTGCTAATCTTCTTGTCAAAACACTAGAACCAAGAAAACTTGTCAACATGTGAAAATGTAGTAAGAAAAATGCATAATGGTTCCCTTCATAAGCTTCCCTTCATTGGCTCAGTTGCTACACACAAAAAGTTTAAATCTTTACTTCTAGCTTATAAAACCACTACTGGCTCTGCACCATCTTACCTTCACAAACTCATTCACTTATGCACTCCTTCCAGATCCCTACACACAGCAAATGAACATTGTCTCATCATACCCCTCTCTAAGGGCACACAACCAGCAATGCCCAGTTTGCATCACCCACTAAGGCCCAGGACTGTAGTAACCACTCCCTGTAAAACACAACAAAGACACACTATTCCTATGTAAAAGTATTTAATGATATTAGAAACTGTTTCCATTATAACTTTATATTCAATAGAGCTTGTTTATATTCAATAGAACTGTCTAATAATGTCTACCACACTTTGTCATTCTCTATGCCTGAGAAATGAGTTAAAAAGATTTCTGATAAATAACATATAATAGGAATAATTCATTATGCATAAAAAATTCATTTCATAAAATCATAATCCAGGTACCAATTTAAATTTTGCATTCAATACATTTTATTCCTGACAGCTAAAGTTTTATTATCATAATTTAAAAACGAGGTGATTTTTTTAGTACTCAGTAAAAAAAGGAAGTATGAGTACTATGATATGTACACAGTTCACAGTTCGGATCATATACACAGTGGGTTCATATAAATTTTAATTGAATGTAATTGTAACTCATTCTGAGAGACAATTAGTTGAAATTGTGGCTGTTACATGTTTGTGTATTTAAGTGTGTGTGACTCACTGATCTCCAGCTGTCTCTGAATCCTGCATTTACCTTTCTCTCTGAAGGCCAGTTGGAGTTCATTGTATTGTGCCATCAAGTAAGTGTACAGAATAATAAATTGAGAAATCAATTCATTTGGAGTGAAAACAACTATACAAGATGACAGCAGAAATATAAAAGATTCTCCACCTGAGGTTTCTGAATGCATCTACTGAATGACTCATCTGCTCCTCTGCAGGAAAACTCTGCTGCATGACTAAAGACACATTACCAGACATCTCTTTCATTTCTTTGGCCCGCACCAAATATTTTACAAAATAAAACCATCTTTCTTCATTTCCAGTATGCATCAGAAACCCCAGTCTTTCAGAAAAGTCCATTTTCCCTGTATTATCAAATTCAAAATGTCTACCACCACTCTGGGTCATTTTAACCCAAACAAGCAGAACATTATACTTACATTTGAGGCTTTTCTGCACAATATTGGTATTCTTATTGATTTCCACTGTGAGTTGTTCCAACAAGTTATGGAGTAAGTACAGTTAAGCAGATATTACTGCAAAATGAAGCATCAGGGTGATCAGGATGCTAATGTGAAGTACAGGCCGACTGTACTGTACATTATCCCACTTATTGTAGCTACTTGCCAAATAAAGTAATAAATGGACATGAAGTATTGATAGATGGAACACATTTACTTGTAGAGTATTGAGATATTTCCTGCACTAGAGTAACCAGGCAGAGGTGGCCCATGGTACTTTTAAAATGCTTTTAAAAGAAAGTTATACAACAGCATTGTTGACAGAGCCCTCAGTAATTTTTGTATATTGTTTAGACATGAATGAAAATGTTTATGTGTATAATTTTGAAGTTACCACACAACAACAACACTAAACACTAAAACTAATAAATGTTTGTTAGAATCCCAGATTAACCTTAAGGTATTCAATTAAATGAACCCCAAAACAAAGCTGAAGGGAAATCTCTTAATAAGTGACCTGTCCCTCATCTTGTAAATACCAAACAAAAACTTCTTCTAGAGTAACACACAATAATTGTTTCAACCCAGAACAGCTGGCATCTTTATTCACCAATTAGGGCTTTTCACACAATTTGTGTGTTATTAACAGTGACTTGGGTGCAGGGTTGGGTGCAGAAAGGATTAAACTATGTTTCTTCTTCACCTCATTGACCAGGAGATCTTTTCAATGACATCTCTGACCTCCTCCACCTGCAACAGCGTAGAGCACAATCCAGTCATTTCTGTTTCACTCTGTTGGACTTCTAGTTGTGGACTATCCATCCCGATTCTTTAATTTCAAATGGCACACAAGGATTTGAGCCTTTGATAAAGATGAATGACAACCTTTCTAAAAAATCTCTCTCCATGGACACGGCGAAGGGCCCATCATCACTGACACATTGCCTGTCCTAAAATAAAGTGAGAAGATAACGATGACTCAAGCATGGCAAAGGACCATTAAAAGAAAGCAGAATTTTAAGTTTATTGCCACGTGCATGCATGCATGTGTTTATGTTTTCTGTACAATGTGGTATAATATGTAAAATATTAACAGATCCTTGATTCTGATTGGTTGAGCAGTATTCAAAGTTACTGTAAATTATTCTAAACATACACCTGTGACCTCATTACATCAGTATTACTGCGCCACTGTCTGTCAGTTGCTGTTTCTGAAGAACTACATTGCTTTGCGGAAGAATATATATCTAAATCAATACCATTACATTTCTGTTACTGTTTATTTTATAAAACCTTATCAATATAAAACAGTTTTATAACAGCAATAAGCCCCGTAAAGCCGTGGTTCACAGCGAATTTTTATTAAAATATTACTGTATTACATGACATTATTGGCCTTATTGTCAAGTAGGTAGTTTATTAAAACTCATTGTGCGACTTACCGCATTCAAATCAGCTAGTCGGTCCCTCATAACAATGTTGTGGAAAGTGGATTTCCCCTTTGACTATGCTGCCCATCCGCTGATGTCTGTCAGAGTAGCATAATAAAGTGTTTTATATTCACTGAGTCAACTACTTATGAAGCTTGGCACGTTTGTTTGGTTGTCATCCATCCCCGTCTGAACGACGCCTTGGGCGCTTCTACTCGAAACACGGCGGTAGAACCGTAGAAACGAGATAATGATAATGGGCGGGACTCGGTGTGTACTTTTTCAGGTATGATGGAGTCTGCATATTAACTTTAATTTTAACTGCTTACTTTGTTTTCCATTTATTGAGTAATAAATATGGTCTATTCATTGTTCATGGTCTATTCAAGTAACGCAGAGACCGCCTGGTCACATGGTACATGTTACTTTACTGTGCGCTGGAGACAACGACCATTCACAGTGGTGAAGCGTTTAGGTGCCCACACTTTTTTGGCTTGTGAGCTACTTATAAAATGACCAAGTCAAAATGATCTACCTACTATAAAAATACAAAACATATATTTATTTATGGATACATTGAAAATTCTTTTCTTTATTTTCATGCCGCGATTAATTGATTAAGGTTTTATTACGGTATACGGTATTATGACGGTATTGAATGGAAAAAAACGTTAAAAAATAAACCAATTCAGTGCTTTCCTTCTAGAAACAACTTTAATTATTTTAAATAACATAAAGTACCTCAAACATGTAAATATAAATAAATAAATGGCATGATTGATTTGATCCTTTGGAGTGCGCACGCGTCTCTTGCTCAGCATACATGCAGCGCATCTCCACGTGGGGATTGTTTACATCAGAGTGCGCAGACTGCGCGTGGCTCTTTTACGCAAAATACACGTGTACTGTACGTGTAATGTACTTTGATGAAAAAGCAGTTAATGCGCGTTCTAAAAATCTACATTTGGATCTATAATTATGCAGGTGTCTGCCATAACAATACCGTGCATAATCATTACCGCGATTTATCGCATTACCTAATACCGTCTAGTGAGGACGGATGATGGGCTGACGTCTACTTACTCACACTACCATCGACGTATTGGGCACCCGATTTAGACTTTGTAGCTCAATGTTTCACCATAACGTTTGTATGTGAGGTAACATACCTTATATGTTAACAAATCTATATATAAAAACTAGCTTCAAAATATGTTCTATTTTATATAATTTAATTTTTATAATTTTGGTTCCAAACAACATGTAATGTTCGTTAGTCCAAAATCTGTGCAAACAGATCAGTGGTATCATGTTTTATATTACACTTGTAAAGTAAGGTATTAGGCCTGCAATTTTACTAGCATTTTATTGTATGCAAAACATAAACCATACCTAAATAATTTAAGCAAAAATGAATGCTCATTACACATTTAGCATGCATCAAGTGTAACAAGTATTTTGCATCAGAAACCAGAGAGTAAATGTTCTTTTTTTTAAATCCACATTTAAGCCTTTAAACCAAATAAATGTACAATCTGAACAATCCTCTAAACATCAAAGAATACAAGGATTCCAGTGTCACACTTGAACAATGTTATAATGAAAAAGAAAATATTGCTTCACTTTAACCATTCCTTATTTGAAAATATTTTTTCCTAAATTACATACGAATATAAACTAACATTCTAACATTATTCTTTTAACTCAATCAACTAGGTAAGCAAAACAAAAGCTTTTCTGTGCTTCTCTCCATCCATGCTATAAACTAAGCAGGTTACAGGTAGTACAAGAAGTCATCCAGGTTCATGTTGGGCTCTTTGTGAATGCTCTGCCCAACCAGGAAAGCCAGTTTGTGGGCATACTGACAGGGTGCAGGCACTCGGACAATTCCCTTAAGATAGTGAGAAATGGAAAACAACATGAGGAATGTACAAACAGCATATGGAATTGTAGATCTTACAGTGATGTCATCATCTAAGGAGGTTGTTACCTGCCAGTTATAATACATGTGGCAGAGTTTGTAGGTGAGTCTTTGCATGTGATCTGGTTTGAGGCCACTGTTGTCAAACACCACATTGTAATGAGTAGGTGCAACACAGCCAAAGCGAACAGCCTGACTTATGATGAAGAAATCATACCTGAGTGAAAGCAGATGTAAATAAAGCGATTGATCAAAACTATAAAATGCCTTAATAGTGAATAAAAACTAGTCTTGATGATGTGGCTTTATACGTACCACTCTGGACGGGTGACTTCAGTGTCGATGACTGTTCCAGGAGGAGGGTTGGAAATTTTGCCATCGAGTCGAGCAAAGAACCTGGAACTGATGCGTTTCTTCACCACCACTACTGACAGCTTAGGCCTGTATATGAAAAGTAAATGTGAGCATAACCAAAAAACTCTTCACATTGAGTGCCACTCTGTCTGCTTGTAGCACAGCTCACTCATAATCCTCCCCCATGGTCTTGATGGACTGCATGATCTGAGGGACCTCATAGTCCACCACGCTCTGCAGCATGCCATCCCCAACTCCATCTCGATACACAATGATGCGCGAGGGCAGGGAATTGTTGTATTTCAGGTAGGCCTTCAAAGCAGCTAGAGACAGATTGTTTAATTATTGATTGATCATTTTTAAGCAAAGAATAATTTTACTAATGCACTTAAATTAAGAAATCATTCAAAGAAACAGGCAAGTCACAAAATAACAGTAATGTGGGCACATTGTAGAAATTGTGCCGTAATTCACACCTTGCAAAGATCCTTTCAGTGCATCAATAATCTCTTGACCACGGTTTTGCAAAACACACCTAGAGAACCATCTTAAAAAACAAAAAAGTGACATTACAGTTAGGGCAATGTTTTCACTATATAGATTAATTCTGCCAACTACCACTGGCCAAAAACCAGCAATGTTACCTTTAAACTTCATTTGCAGTAACCTGTCTTAGCCAACGCAAATGTTAATGGTGATTATAACATGGAAACACTCAAGACATGTTGCTGTAAGGTTTTTTAATTACATTTTCCTTCACTTGGCAAACCCAATCCTGGTTTCTTTAACTTAAACACTCCCTCTGTTCTATTGGACAAACAGCTTAACATTAAAAAGCTTCAGATTATTACAGTTAGTGCTGTCTTTAACTAGTATGATACCTGGACATGCCCTGATTCAGGCTAGCCACCAGTGCTCCGATGGATCTCTTCCCAGCCGCAGTGTCGTGGTAGCAGTCAATACCTACGACCATTAGCTGCCTAAGCTGAAATACAAAAAATGACTGTTTTCCACTGAATACAGGGTTTAAAATCTTTATAGGAGTGAACTGATACAAGGCTGTGGAACGGTAGATCAATGCATGTGAAATAGAGCGGTGCTTTGTCTTACTGGGATTTCTACACTCCACAGCTCTCCTCCCATTTTGCAGTTCATCTGCAGGGCAATCTTAGTGGCCACGGTCATGAGTGCTTGTGGTTTGCTTATGGTGCGAGACACCACACACTGACTGGGAGTGGGGCAATCCACACACAGATACTTCTTCACACAATCATACTTGTCCTTTCGATTGGTAGGCAGGATTACTACCACCTAATGAAAGTCACACAGAAACTTAAAGCCACAAAGGCCTGGCTACTCAACATGACAAGCGTGCAGACCCGTGATTGGTGGACTCACCATCTGTGTGTCGCGTGATACATTCTGCTGTAGGGCTCTCATTAGAGATTCCTGACGATCTTCATACTCAATCCTGTGCAGGCAGGAAATCTTTACTAATGTAAACAGAAAATGAACATATTTAATATGTCTCTTCTGTCGTCTTACATAATAGCTCTCTGCATGCGGATGCCCATAGGCCCTGCCACTCTGTTGAGAGTCTGAAGCAGAGAATGTGCAACGTCTGCATTTCGGCGTGTGTAGAACATCAGCCAATTGTCCAGAGGAATGCAGCTTATCAGAGGGAGACCTCGCATCTCTTTAGTCCAGTCTGCTGTCCATGGGCTGTAATCATACTGAAATATGACAAAATCAGAACCTCAATTAAAGCTCAAGTTTAAAAGCTAAAGTGCTCAACAGAGAGTAGTGCAACCCTCTCTTACCGCTCTGCCTCCTTGTATGATCCTCTCAGAAGGCAAAACTCTTCCGTTTAAACTCAGCAGCTTGTTCTCAAAGCTCAGACCCCAAGTGCTCAGTTGATTCTGCACATCTGCATTTCTGAAGAGATGATAAGACTTTAATCAGATCACTTCAGGTCTACACCAGTCCCTCACATCTAATCAGAATTTCATATGGACTGATTGTTTTACAT
>JAZGTK010012531.1:0-14870 GCA_036877625.1 Ambastaia sidthimunki
GTAAAAGAGTTGCATGCAGCCATCTATAACCATGAACATCAGACCAGGTTCACCTACCTTCTTCTGATTTTTCTTCTTCTGATCAGATAACATTAACATTATCGTGGCCCATCTTAAACCACCAGAATCAGACGTCAATATAATAAAATACATCACCAACATCCTTCTGAAGAATTGCAGTGTAGTATCAAAAATACAAACCATTTCAAGTTTCATATTTCTTTTTTCCATCAAACTGAACTATGCATGTGATGTATTATTAACCATAATAATAACACAGTGGAACATCATGCTGAGTTCTTGAAAAGTCTGACATCTTCTGAAAAATAACTTCAGGGTAAAACACAACTTCAAATAAATGCAACAACATAACACACAGCATTACCCATTTCAGTTTTCTTAACTAACAAAAAAGGAGAAAACATGACTAAATAACTAAAGAAGAAACTTCTTGGAATGCCACTTTTTACATAAATTATTTACAAAGTTTTGAAAACATTGTTATTTAATAACAGTTATAGTTAATGATGCCAATCTAAGATATCCCTTCGACAGCAGGAAAACACTTGCCTTATCACCATCTTTATTCAATAGTCAACAAAGCTCCCTCTATTTATACACTGATATAGATATTAGGCTACAAATGCTGTGTGAATGTATTCAGAATATAGATTTTAGTAGGTATAGGTTTTTTCTCTTTATAATCAAGCACACTACAGTAGATCACATGTGTAAACCCTACAAGAACCAAACACAACCTCAGAAGGTCAGTTTTAATATTTTATATGAAAAAAGCACCTAACAGTCATACCTGAAGCAGATGTTTGCCATTCAAGAGCCCTCGAGAAACAGCAGCGTTTCACAGTAAAGCATTACCACATACAGCAGAGGACACTTGAGGCTTCACTACATTTCCCATAATGCAACAGCGACTTGATACCAAGGAAAAGTTTACCCACAAATGAGAATGCTCTAATTTACTCACCCTCAAACACATGATCACAAAAGAAGATTTTATAAAAGTTCACACTGCTCACATTCATACAGTGGAAGTGAAAGGGAATGAATGTGGAAGATAACAACTTGTATGACACGTTTCAAGACTTCAATATGATTTATGTGCAAACAGAGCAAAATTTAAGCTAGCATTCAATGGAAATCAACATATGGAAAAAAAACAGCTTGAAAATTCTTTCACAGCAGCAAGATTCCATCTTTTGAAAAGACACGATTTCACTACCATAATTACATTATGTCCCCAGATTTCTAAGGATCTCATACCAGTGGACTGAATATGATAATATGATACAAAATTACAAGATTTTGGAGATGAGCAAGACAAGATCAGACTATCCCCATTTAACCCTCACAAAAGACACCAAGGCAATTGAAACATTTAAGATACTTTATGTATAAAGTTGTTTGTTGGAGTGTGCACAAACATTTAAATAACACATTTTTTGTTGCCAGCGACTGTTTACAATACAAAAAAAAAATGTCAAAAATGTGAAGTAAATCCATTCAGTCCTGTACATATCAGATTTATGATTATCAACATTGGTTCAAAAGTTCACATGGTTAAAAAAATTACAAATGATAAGTGTGAGAACTTTTAACGAGTTGGCACAAGGGACATGTATATTACAAAGAGTGATAGTTCCCTCCTACAATACAGTCCAAACACTGCTGGTCTAAGAACAGTAGCAGTACTCAACAGTTTTTAAAGTAAGAAAGCGACACAAAGTAGGAAATACAGAGAAATAAATAACAGGTTCTACAATCATATAATGATTGGCAATATCAACATACATTTTAAATATTGGCAGTGTTTTTGTGAAAAATACATTAGTTTTAACATAGAAATTTGGATTCACAAGGTGAGACTTTTTACACAAGCAACAAATGAGGGCAAATCGCTACTGTATTTTCCCCCCAATTTTAGTAGTGTGAACGGTCTATGGGAAAACAAAGCACAACACAGGTATGCAAAATTCTTTAACTAAAAAACAGAACAAAATAAATCAGTCAAAGAGGAACATTTAACGTCTTACCAACCAGTGTTGCTGTGATCAAACCCCACTCACAGTAAAATTAAGAAACAATGACTTCAAAAACTTCACAGGCTAAATCACTAATTTGTCTTTACTTTAAAGGACAAAGAATAGCGCAGATTAAAAACATTTAAATAGAAAATAAAATAAGGCCTCTTTGAAATTAAATAATACATTTAATCACTTTAAAACGATCAATGATCTTATCGTTTTTCACACCCAACGCATTTAACAGCCCTTCCAGTTAGTATATAATTCACATATCGATAAACAATACACCCATTAACAATCTATTAAGCATTCACAGGTTTATACAAAGTCACATAGCAAAATCATGACCATTATAGCTTCAATACTGTTCGATAATGCTGCAAGTGAATGTGTGATGTCATTCTAGTGGAAAGAAAATGCTAACATCTGAGCGGTCACCAAGCCTTTGCTAGGCATGCTTCCAGATGCCGGATGCATTCAATGCGATCCTGTTTGGAAATGGCATGTAAAATGCATCACTGTCTAGTTCCAGCATGAATGTGGCTGGAAATCTATGAACTTGGAGTCTTCATGATTACTTTCATTCATACAACACAACACTCCACAACACCAAGTGTTTGATATATGGGCCCCAACACACACTCAAGGGCCACGATCACAATCCTAATTGTTACATTTGTCTTCAACTCGACACATTCACAGCATCGACTAAATAAGGCAATAAAAACGTGTCAAAAATTAGCGGTTGCAGAATAGACAAGTGCACAAACATACGCGGAACGCTGTACTCTACAAACTGAAGATGCTAACAGACTGTTGGCTGCCACACAGCACACCTACTGGTTGGAGGTCAATCTCCTATTCAAAATTTGTCAACAATCAAAATAATAGACCTGTTATTTATGATGACATGACTGAGAAACAGGTTGTAGTGTTGTGTAGCTTGGTGTTGTGTAACCCATTGAACAGCCTCATATTCAGTTATCAAATTAAAAGTTTTACTGTCAGTTTCTTAGTGACCTGATATGCAAGTGTTTCTCACTATATATTGATGTGCAAGAAACACAATAACAGTTTAATCTGTTTATGCCATTAAGATAGAAAGCCTTCATTTAAACAGAAGTAGGGAAACTTCTACCTCATCTGCAACATCTGAAACTAATCATGTTCTTGAAACATCTCAGCCTCTTCTTGTGCCACTGTAACCTTTAGGGGGCATCAGTGAGCAGCAAAAATTAATATTGGTGTGGGCACAGAAATGTGATGTGAGTTGACATTCTGTCTTTCATGTCCGTTTTACTTTTTTATGTGACTAAGTGTCCAGTTCGTCTTCTGCCGTCGCTCTCACCTCCCCTCCTCGGCCGAGCGGGTCTCAGACTTGAGTTTCACAAACTCTTTAGCCACCTCGTCACCCGAGCGCTGGGAGAGGATGCGCATGACAGTGAGGCCCGTGTCGTCGATGTGTATCTGTGGGCCCAGCGGGCACCAGCAGGCACAGCTGGCTCTCGGCGCAACATCACGCAGCTGTATGACAGCAACGCCGACCACACGGTCTGCACGGCCGAAGCAGTAATCCTTCACACACACCTGAAGCTCGTAACTTTCTGGACTATCCTCATTCCCAAGAATACTGCAAAAACAGAGAGAGAGAGAGAGAGTTCAGAAACATTTGTATCTGAATCTGTATTGTGCACCTTCAGAAAGCAATAAAAGCTTAGTCACCATTTTTACTGGGTGAACATGAGTATGTCTATAGCTACAGCAGTATATTGTCTCTGCTCTATAATGTCTTGTTTAATGTTCCATCCATCCATCCATCCATCCATCCATCCATCGCTACCAAAGCATCTATTTATTATCAACCTAACTGTCTATTTCATCATTTAATTTCATCTAAACTCTAAATCTATTTTCATTTTTACTGGAACATAATTTTGCTGTTGCTGCTGTTTTATTGATGTGTGGGAAATACTGTGTGCAAAACAATCATGTCAAAATATTTTGAAAGTGATATTTTAAATCTGACTCAGGTAATGTCTAATATTATGTTATTAATAGAGTTATTTCTGAACGGCTGGGTTTTCAACTCACAAATGGAAGGTCTCGTTGAATTTAGGTGCCCAGCTGTTGTTTTTGGATTTGGTGGTGAACTTGCGTTTTTTGTCACTGAGATGAGGGCCGATCATGGTGACCTCCACAAATGGCCGGAACATTCCAGAAGTCTGCCACTTTAAATCATTTGCCGCTACAACTAGTTGATGAGAAATATGATTATCATATAGAATTTGTGGGAAAGATTTCTTATTTTCGTATTTCTTAAATTAATAATAAAAGAAAGTTAAAGAAGGTACCTTTTACTGTAACCTTGTGCTCTCCAGTGCCTGGGTGAGTGAAGAGGTCGATCTGTATGGAAACTTCTCCTACTGGTTTATCAACTCCAGAACCTTCACAAAAAGAAAATACAGGCCTCATATGCAGCAAAGCTTTTAAGATCGATTTAAACCTATTAATTTATGCATCTATTAATTACAATTTCCTAATTTTTGTATAAAAAATCTAAAAAGAAAATGCCCCTCCCACTTATACCACCTGCCTCTGACTAGCAAATCATATTTCAAAACCCTTTTATCTGTTTTAACAAAAATATAAAAACACAGGTAAGAGAATTGTGCTTGTCAGGCCAATACACAGTGTCATTAATGGTCCTAAAACATGCTTACGGGGTTATATTTTAAAATGTAAAGCAGATTAACCCCAAACACAGGTTAATCTGACACTAGCAGGACCAGAGGACATACTGTATACAGTCACACAGTAAGACTATTGTTGGTAGGTCTCTTGGGTCTCAGGGAGTCTGTGGTGACCTACCCCTGGAGGGCTGTATTTTCTCACTAGGTGTAATCCTCATACCCTTCCCATAATGCACTGGGGCAACGACAGAGGCAGAAAAAGCAGTGAAAGAGACAAGTCAAAGCATTTGTGACATCAGAAACAGCAACACAGAGACGCATAGCATGTGAAAAGTAGGCATGTGGAAATTAGAAGGAAATAAGAGATACAGTTAAAGTTCAAAGACAGACAGAAGATTTCTTTTAAAGTACAAAAGTAGACAAAGAGTCCATAGTGCAGCATTCTATAGCTCAATACTGACACCTGGTGGTAAGTGGAGAAAACGCGTCATTACCTTGAGCATGCTGAGACGTAACAAACGTCTTGATGAGTGTGTCTGTGGTCTGGGTGTAAAGGGACAGCGCATGTCGCAGAGAGGAAAGTTCTGGGCTTTTCTCCAGAAAGGCCTTTTTTAAACCATTTCCACCAGCATGGAAGTATTGCTGAAGAGGTAAAGGAACACAAAAACAATAATTACAGAGTCAACAGGTTCACCAGACTGCTTTTGAAAAGCAGATTGTGACCCTTTTTACCTTTATGGTATCTAGAGCCACATCCATCACTGCACACTGCTTGGGAGTCAGGCTTTTAGCCTCACCAGACATGTGATCCTGCAGATCAGAGCCCAATAACAAGAAACTTAAACCAATACTGTATGTTAACAATTTAATGGGATGCAGTGCAGAAATGTCAAAAAGGTAGATTTCTATTGGCCTGCGGTTTGAGTGTGCAAACATATTCACACATGGACAAACGTAATATAGTAATTGAGGCTAACCAGGATTCAGAGACATGATATAAATGTAACTGAGTTCAGTGATGGTGCTGGAAGACTGTAAGCTAATTGACATTTCTTCAATACTCTCCTGCTTGTCTCTGAGCTGAGTCAATGCGATCATAGTCTAGATTAAATAAATAAGCCCGGGGCTGAACTGTACCTTGAGTTTAGACAGCTGACCCAGATCTTTAGCTGCTGAAAAAATCGTTCCCTGGCAGGAAGACAGCAAAGCATCAGAGCATTAGAGTGGATGGAGGAAGATTACTTTTGCTTAACAACTTACTCTCATGTTGTTCTAAATCCTTATGCTGTTAATTTTCCATGGAATAAACGGAAAAATGTAGGAACTGATCTTTCTACAGAATCTTTAGGAATCAATATCTTTAGAATCATAAATTCTTCAGAAATTCTCCATTTCTTTTCTACTAAAAACAACAGAATGCAGGTTTTGAAAGGAGTAAGCAGGTTTTATGAGAGTAAGTAATAAGAGAAGTTTCAGAAAACATGACAGAAAACAATGACAATTTATTTTTGGGTGCAGTGTTCCTTTAAACTGAGTAATGTCAAGTCTTACAAAGGTGTCGTTGCCTTGGGGAAGGATGATGGTTTTCTCGAGACTGTCCATCACGATCCTCCACAGCTCCTTCAAGACTCTCTTCAGGACTGTTTTCTCACACACTGATGCAAACAGCATCAGACTGTTTACACACACACACACACACACACACACACACACACACACACACACACACACACACACACACACACACACACACACAGATGAGCAAGTGCTTTACATAATAACAGTTGTCTAAAGGCCAAACTAGTCGCGCTCACTTTGCATCCAGGAAGTCCATGAGCGGCCTCAGCATGTTATCAGAATCCACCTCCACCTGGTTTCGGTTGTTGGCGTTCACGGGACCCTTGATCTGGTACAGCAGACTGGCCATCTGCCGCATGCAGTCGTCAATGCGACTCTGGAAGCTACAGCAGAAGATTATGTTAGTATTTGTTGTACAGACATTACAGTCCATTACAATACATATAATTTAAGTAAAATAATGTCACAATGGAAAATTTTGTGCACATATAAAACAAACACTGACGTGTTTCCAAAGGTGCTGCTGAGCTCATCCAGAACATTGTTCAGCTTGACCTGCAGATCATTGAGAACGTCACTGGCTTCTGTGTCCAGCTGCAGGTATGACACACAAACAAACAAATACACACACACAGAGTTCGCTTTAGTTCAATGCAAGTGAAGGACAACAGTGTGGCTCCCACAAACCCAACAGCTATTCACCTAGTGTACAAACATTTTCAGAGCATCACTGCTTCTGTGAGGGTGGCACAGTTTAGAGGGGGTTAAATATATCATGGTGCAAAGTGATGGGGGAAAAACAATGCAAGTAAGTCCACACTTTCCCGGAGAGAGAAAAGAACAAATGAGATGAGACAGGACAGCAACCCTTTATTGTGAATGTTCATTGTTTATGATGTTTCAAACACACACAAGGGCCGTATGGCTGCGCATACAGAGTGACCCACCTGTGTACTGCCGACCGCCACCTTCAGAGGAAGCAAATAAGAGGCATGTTTAACTTCCAAATAATGCAAACAATATCCAAAACTAACCGCATAACTACATCTATGATCAGAAATAAAAGAGAGGAGTTATGATATTCCTAGAAAACATTATTAGTTACTTATAATGTCAAAAGGATTTAGTGTCACTGCTTCGCATTACTGCTGCCCTCACGTTCACCCAATCCTGAGCAATAAAAGTCTGGGAAATTTGCATAGCTTTGTTTTATTGGCCCTTAATGCTGTTGCTCAGCAGCATCCAACACAACCAGCCAATCAACATGTAGGCTGAGATGTATATAAACTGTGTGTTTAAAAGGAATGTTCTCAGTTCAATACGAATGAAATTGTTGACAACATCAGATGCTTCCCTATGGGACTTAACTCGCACTGAACCCAGAACATTCTTTTAACAGGTGTTGATAGGTATTGATAGCTGTTGTTGGTAGAGGGCACACAGGGTGTAAAAATACTGCAACTCTCACCTTCCTCTCTCTGTCTGTGTTGTCAGGCTATTCACAGATAAAGTAGAAAAATAAAGAAAACAACTGCTTATCTCTTGTTTGGGAAGAGAATTCAGTATGAATCTAAACATCTTAAAAATTAGGAAGTGTCACAAAAGATTCAATGTGTAGATTCAAATTAAAGGACAATTTAATCACGATCTGAGAAAAGACTCGGTACACACCTTGTCCTCTGAAACATCCATCTATGGGCGGGGTTAAGAAAAAAAGAATCTATCAAAATCTGTCAGAGCTTAAAAATCTGCTTTAATACTGTATGTCCACCTCTCACAGTTTTACTGTGAAAGACTACACAGACTAAACACAAAATTCACAGTAAAAATTACAGCTTGGTGTTATTTTTACTGTGAGGCTGGTGATTGGGAGACTTAAAGGGTATGAAGTCAATGAGATCCCCCGCCCTCCCAAATACAATATACTTCCCTATAGCACACAGACACTAAATGGAGTCAAAGTGAACCACTGTTAGAAGATTCAGGGGCAGGAAGTTCACACACAACTTCAGACATGGCTGATCATTACAGACTGATGCCTGCTGGCACCGGGACAGAGGGATTCTGGGAGATTTTGGGTTATAATGGATGAAACGACTATAAATCCAGCACGGATGAGCTCACTAAACCCCACCCCCATAACAAACCTCCTGTAACTCTTCTTCATACTCTTCCTCACTTTCATCCAGCTAGAGGAAGGAGACAGAAGCCAGGTCTTAAAGTTAGCCTTAAGCTAAGTGTTTGTATGTTGCCCATACAAATACAAACCTATTTGTAAACCTTCCTACCAGAGTGATCATAACATGAGCTGTTGAGATATATTGCCAGCAGGTGTCACCATAGAGTCGTTGTTTTAAAGTAAGGTTTCCTAAACCCTTACAACATATATAATGCACTTAAATAAGTCTTTTTCTGATAGAAAATATATATAAACACGCATGCTTAAACATAGATTTTTCATCATATGACGCACCATCATCCTCATCTTTGTAGGAACCAATATTATTGTCTCGAGCAGAAACACACACTCAACATCTTTAATCCTTCACTAATCTGCTGGAGACACACAGAGTCCAACACTAATAGCAATCACTTAACTTTATAAGCAGATAAAACCCAAACACAGCCCAAAGTCACCTGATCCAATAAGGTTACCATCAATATATTCTAATAGCATAATAACATATTTCAACAGTGTTCTATTATTCCACAATCTCTCCTTAATTCAAGCAATATTTTGTATATAATGTTAACATTTGAGCCATACTTTTTTTCAAATGTAAGATTAAAACACGAAACCTCTCATTGTAAACCTTTTCCATCCTTCCAGAAGCACAAAATTATGTGGTACTAATCATAGTTGATATTTCAGATCTACAGTAACAATACAGTCTACAGGACTGAACCCACCTCATAGTCTTTGACATTTTTATCAACCTTATAATCACTAACAAAAGTAGAGCAATACTTCTCATAACAATGCATACTGTATGTATCTATGAATATTACACGTTTAGACCCATCATCTCTGCATACTCACCTCTTCCTCCTTCTCAGGATCCACTACTGCATCCAACTTTATTTAGGAAAAATAAAGTTAACATCTGCTCAGATCTTGAGCATCAAATCACATCTAGTCTCAGGGACATCTACCAAACATACAGTAGTGCTGATTCTAGAATGTTGATTTTATTCTAGATACTGATTCTAGAATATTAGGGTAAAGACAGTAACTGATACTAATCAGTTTTTGCATAAAGAAACTACAGTACTTTTGAAGACCAGCTAGAGGATTCTAAAGGTCTGGAATGGTCTAATCATACCCTGGCTTCCTTTGTGGCAACCTACAGACAACAAGATCAACCGTGAACAACTTGTGTGAAATTTGTCCAGTTATTCAAGTAGCACGCGTCAAGCCTGATTAAACCAGCGAGCAGGATGCTATTTGTGTCAATAACACTTATGTCCTTCGCTGTCCCTGATGAATGAAGACAGGACAAACAATTCCTGGGCTTAAAGGTCACCTTGCACTGCTGTTCTCCTACCTGTTTAGCACCCATAGATTCAAACATCTTCTCAAGCTGGACACGCAACTGCTGTACATTATTCATCAAGACACATGGCTGAGACAGAGAGAAAGAGAGAGAGAGAGAGAGAGAGAGAGAGATTTATTAGAAAACATGGCAAGCTAGCAGAAATGTCAATGTTACCTATCAGGAGAGCAACTTACAATCTTCTCTTTATCACAATAGGATGGGAAGCTCTTCTTCAGAATAGCACTGTACTGTAGGAGAACTTTGTCAATGGTCTGTGAAGATGGAGAAACAAAAGCGTCAATGATCAAAAACCCATTAACATTTCTGGAAATTCAGAACTGGAGCATCAACAATCTGTGGCAAGCTGAGTACTCAAAGCTCTGTGGTTGCCACTATAAAACTGCTGGACATCAGCCCAGTAAGCTCTCCACGCATACTGTAACAATAAAGATTCTTGAGAGACTATTATGATATCTAAGGACAAGATATCAGAGAAGCTTGTACCAGTCTTGGCTAGCTTGATAGATATGGCTGCATTAAACATTTTTATTAAATTACAATATAATCTCTTTCTTTCAGACAAATGTTTGCGCCCCTATTAAAATTTTTTGCATGAGATGCCCTTTGGCTAAAAAGGATCATACTGTCTTAAATCACAGATAATTCTGGAAACCAGATAATGATTTGACATATAACATTTGTTTTGACATGAATCTTTTTGTAATCACATTACGAGGGATGCCGGCCTACCTTGGCGAACCGGCGACTGTAAAGGGCCATGACTTTGGGGTCGGGACACTCCAGTTTCTTGATGATCTCAAAACTCTGGTTAAGCTGAGTGAAGACATCCACCACTGAGCATGAGAAGAGGGCGTGTTCAGACGTCTGCTGGAACTAAGGAAGGAATAGAAGCACATAACCTAGATGTAATTATTTCTAAAATAGTTTTTTGTTGAGGCAACACGTACCAAAGGTCGTTGTGTATCTAGATGTAGCAAGATTAAGGCATATTATACACTTGTTCAGATATTTGAGGGAAACCTTTTTCTTTCTTCCATGTAGCAAAGCAACAGGCATTTTTCACTGACATTTTTCAGTTCTAAGCTCAAAAACACATCACTTTTGTTTGTTGTCACCTGGTCTGTTCTGAAACCTACTGAGCTGTCTACAGAGGTAGCATTTTTAGACACCAACACAAAGGCTGTTTCAAAAGGTAAATAAGTTTATAATGCTGTTAACATACCAAACTTTGACCCAATTTTATTGAAAGTCTACACCAAAGATTGAGGAACACCTCAATAATGAGAATATCTTAAAGATAACAGCCTATTAGATAGAAAACCATCTCACTCCATCCTTCTTATCTCTCTCCAGAGCTCCATGCATGAACTCCATGGACACATCTTCATTTTCATCCAGCCACTGCAGAACAAACTGCTGGAACCATCTAAAAACATAATCATCAGTTATGGAAAGTGTTTTGTTTGGCATATGTTTGTTTGCTGAGGTCAACGGGAGGTTTCTTACGTTGGATACTCAGGCACGACCCCCTTGAAAGCAGGCAGGTCCTTCACATACTCATTATACAGCCATTTGACCTTAAAGTGCAGGTTCATGTAGTCTGCACTCCTACACAGCCTGTGCTTCTCATGTTCTGTGGAACGAATCACAAAGAGTTTGTCAGATTGGTACATGAATCTGAATATTTATAAAAGCTTAATAAAAAAGTGCTGCCACACAGGATTTTAAATTGAAGCGGATCAAGCTAACACAAAAGGAATTTAGCTGGTAACCATGTAGGCAACATAACATCCCTAATAAAAGGTCTAACATATGTTGTGTGTACTGGGATGTTAGCATGTCCCCTGGAAGCTACTTTAGCACATTCAACTAACAACTATAGTAAAATATGACATTTTTATTGTTGTTTAGTATATAACCATCATACTGCCTTGCCCTATTACCTATTACCTCCAGCTAGAGGAGCATCAAACCAGCACTAATTAGATTAAAACTCCTCTTTGCCTTCATGCCATCCTACACTCTTTTCTTTTTCTTCTTCTTTTCTACTGTAAGCAATCTCTCCATCACTGCTGCCAGTACTCACACATTCTAAGCACATGCATCACTACAGGAAGAATTCCCTCCTCATTCAAGCAGGCCCCACTGTTAAAAAACAAACACTCAACCCTGCGGTGGTCAGCAATTATAGACCAGTTTTACTCCAACCGTTTCTTTCAAAGTTTCTTGAAAGTGTTATACTTAACCAACTCTCTTCTTATCTCTCACAGAAAAACAGAGACTGCCCTCCTGTCACCAGACAGGCAAGAGCCAAATCCATGTCATCTGTCCTAATTCTTCTTGACCTCACTGCTGTTTTTGACATAGGGAACGGCCAGATCCTGCTGTCAACCCTTCCTAGCCATGGCATCAGTGGACCTGCACTCAGCTGGTTCAGCTCATATCTATATCTTACAGACAGATCCTTCAAACTAACGTGGAGAGGAATCAGTGTCACATCAGCTGACCACTAGTGTTCCTCAGGGATCAGTTCTTGCTCCCCTCCTCTTCTTAATATACACAGTTTCTCTGGGTTCAATCATTAAAGCACATGGCTTCTCACACCATTCCAATGCAAGCAACAGGCAGCTTTCCAAACTCCAAAAAACATCTTAAAACGCACCTGTTTTCCAGACACCTGACTAATGTTCAGATGTTTAACAGATCAATGGACCAAACCTGTGTTTGCCTTTACTGACCTTCCATGGCATATTTCATATCCTGAGAGAACTGATTCCACATGACTTCAGCGCTCAACTTTCCCACATTCAGTTCCTGAGGAAACCTATGTGGCAAAAGACACAGATGATGATTTCAAATAATGATGTTTAACATTAGAGTCTGACAGGGTTTGTATATTATACATTCAAGGTAGACTCACTGGTTTAGGACAGGAGTGTAAGAGTTACGATCTTCCTCGATGATGGACACTATGAGAGTGATGAGTTTAGGCCAGAAGTCCAAGTTCTTAATACTTGGGCCCTGATCTTCTGGGGTGCATTCTTCCTTATTCTGACAAAAAAACAAATATTTGCTTGATTTTTCCTTGTTTGATCAGCCCAATACAGCAACATTGTCTCAACCAATTACATGATATTGGGGGCAGGGTTATCAGTTTGTCCAACCAATAAAAAAATGGGGGGGGNGGAAATCAGTTTGAAAACAACAATCTTTGTGATTCTTTGTGGTGATGCTAGCTAAAGTACACTTTAGCTATAAAATCTGAAAGAAAAAGTCATAATCAACATGAAAAGTGTCTAACCGTGTCTCCAATCTGAGGATATTGGCGACTGTACAACTCTTGACAGTTGTTGAAGATGTAGTCATAGGTAGAGTTGAGGCAGGCCTTGACACAGTCTCGCACAACCTGACTGGCTCGTGGGGGACTTTGCAGTTCCTGGACCTGACCAGCGTAAGGCGATAGAGAGTGTATACGTATATGGAAACTAATGGAAAAGCTTTTTGTTTTGCTTTAATTTAGACTTTTCTTAGTCAATCTATACCTTCATTCTGAAGAAGGTAATGCTGGTGAGGAGGTCAACAGTAGATTTAAGGTCTTGTAGACGGTCTTTACTGCTCGCAGGGAAATTGTTCTGAAAAAGAGATGATACAAAGACTCAGAATTAACAATTAAAGGTCTAACAAAAAACTATAAATAAGAAAAGACACCAAAACTCACTCGATACATTGAGAGGTCAATGCGCAGAGAATTGTGGAGCTGATCCAAAAGCTTGACAAATCGCTCTTTCTGTTGAACAAGGAAAATCGTGGGAGATCAGTTATGTGAATGATGTGAGGGTGAGTAAATGATGACAGAATTTTCACTACACCCTTAAGTGGTTAAAGGCAATAACAAATTACAGTTAGAAAGGGGCTTATGTATTTAATCACATCTAGTGGCACTAACAAGTTTATTTGTCTCTGGGAAGTCAAGAATGACATTAGCAAACAACACTTTTCTTGATGTAATAATTACAGATTGCAATTAGCTGAAGTGTTTCACACTAGTGATATTGAATTGTGTTCTATGGTTCTTTACCTAGCTGGTCTGTCAATAGAAGCTATAAAAAGAGTGCCATAATAAACACCTTTTCTATTTTCAAAATGGTCCTTCAATTTTATCTTTTAATATTTCCACGCAACAGTCAGAATTTGCTATAGTTTATATAGTTCATATATAAACTGTATAGTTCAGAATGTCTGACATAAAGAAAAATCCACAACATTTTAATTATGTATTTCATATTTAGATTTTTCAAACCAGTACTACAGTAACCAGAGGCTGAACTTTCATCTTTCTTTATTAGAAAATAAAAATTTCATATTCTGTTTAAGGAGATTCTAGAGTTGCATTGGCAACAGTGATCCACATAAACGTGTTGCAACAATCTTCCAAAATCATGATTTACATTATAGACCATATACATATGCTTTTTTATTCTTCTGTATGCTGTGTAATAGTTGATCATACCCCAAAGTTAGATGCAGCGAATCTGTGGCTGGCGGAAACATTGGTGGATGCAGTAGTGTGGGCGTAGTAGGCATTGATGTTGGCCAGCAGGGTGCTCATCACAGCAGGAACCCCGGGACACATATACTTAGACGAGAGACATGCAAAGTGCCTAGATGCACCAAGAGAGGGAACATGCTCAGAAAACATTTGCTTCTTTTCACATTTAAAATGTATATTCAAACAGCAAGATAATCTCTCTGTTCCATAACTCAGGGAATTGTTTATGGATTTAGCATATGAAGTGACTTGGAAAGTGATTTTTTGTTTCTGATGTTCTTTTTGTTGATGTATTTCCTGTTGAAACAGGAAGTTTTTCAAATCACTTGCCCCTTTGGGCAAGTTTCTTAGTTTCATGCAAAAATTAATAATAATTAATAATGAATTATTGCTAGTCAGAAGTAGGTGATATGAGAGGGAGAGGCGTTTACATTCTAGAGGGCATTTAATTTGG
>JAZGTK010012532.1:0-14869 GCA_036877625.1 Ambastaia sidthimunki
AAGGGAAAATGATTATACGTTAAAACAAATCTACAAATTCTAGTTAATAAATTGTTAATAAATAACCTCATTCAATCAATTACCTGGCTTTTTAACTCTCCAAATAACAATGAAAAAGCACACATAATTGTAGTCACTTAAACCAGTTACCATCCCCCAACCACCCCCCAATCTCTCACAAACATGAGTACACACAAACACAGCATCTCTGAGCCACATTCACATATGCTAGAAACTGTAGAAAGGATACCAATCTGTGTGACCAGGACAACATGGAAAATAAAACCACAGTAAAAGATATGAAATCTATGAAGAGTTTCAGATAACACCTGAGATTTCAATAAAACTGTGACAGTGTAATCTTTTACATTTATTCATTTGGCAGACGCTTTTATCCAAAGCGACTTGCAGTGAATTCAATGTATACATTACTATCAGTACTTGTATTCCCTGGGATAGAACCCACAACCTTTGCGCTGTTAAGGCAATGCTCTACCAGTTGAGCTACAGAAACACTTTTTTTTTAATGGTAGGACTCAAGTCAAGCAGACATGATCTTGTGTATTGGCTGAAAACCAAAACCTTGTGAGATCAAAACACAGTGATTGGCTTGGCTTAACTAGGGTCCAATGTGCATCTTGTCTTTGGCCTCTTCAATTGCTGTTTAGCTTCATCCACAGGAAGTCCATCCCCACGAGTCCTTGAACATTCAGACCCGGACTGACCAGGTTCAGAAGAAGTGGAATCACCTGGAAAGGACAAACATCTATATAAATTCTTACACACTGAACATATTTATTTAATCTCTAATTGACTTTCATGTATTCTGACAGGAAATGGAAAGAACCCGCTCATGATTGTACAAGTAACAGAAAGTAGTGTCAATGGAAGGGCAATGTATGATCCCTGGGCAACATCTTGATCTGATAATTTTCTTTGTGGAAACCAAACACAACAAAACGCATTCATTCCATTATTCATTTACAGTTACTTCTAACAAATAATTGGAGCATTCTAAGCTGACTGCAGGTGAATGGAGCTGCCATCAACATGTAAAATTACATTTACTATTGTGAAGAAAGTCGTTTCTAACTGCCAAACATTAATTCCACAAAGGCCTATACTTTTGTTTTCCTTTGTCAAAAGGAATAGCATGCAATGCTTCAACTATAAAAGATTTACAAGTTTAAACAGTTAAATATTTAATTTGATTTACCAACCTAATACAATAGTTAACTTTATAACCTGAAGTTAACTTAATTAAAATATATTTCAACTTCATCAAATGTTTTCTAAATGCAGGCTAGTGATGGGAAGTTCAAATCATTTTACTGACTCGGTCCTTTGAGTCTCGTTCAGCAAAATGAACGAATCTTTTTTTCGAGTCATTTCGTTCATTTTAGCAAAATATAATTAAAATGTAATGTGTCACATCTACTACTTACGCAAACGTTGATCACACTACAAGAGATAACTAATGATATAAGAAACAGAAACCATTAATTAATTGTTTACCTGAATCTTTAGTCTACGATTAGCTCATCTCTTATCTGACAAGTCTTCGTGTTTGAGTCGTTTGTTGATCATGTGACAGCCCCATACGCTTAACCAATGCAGACTGCACCAGAAAGAGAAATGATTAGTTCATCTTTCGAGTCTTTCAAACAACTCAAACCCAAAGACTCTAAACAGGTGAACTAATTCTAGTACAGCGCCTATAGGATGTTGTGCATGCGCGACTGAACGAATCACTCTGTGACGACTCGATTCTTCTGTGTCACATTATAGATTCGTTCAAAATAAATGAATCATTCGAGAACGGCCCATCACTAATGCAGACTCAAGCATATGTTCTTACCTTCGGTGAGTGTCAAGTCAGTGTTATGTTTTTGTTGCAGAGGATGTAAAAGAGACCTGTGGAAGCTTAAAATCATACTGGAAGTGAGACAGTGATGTGTCCAGCACCAGCTCTACAAAACAAAAAAAAAAAAAAAGAAATAAGAATAAAATAAGAATTTTCATAAAATGAAAATTACCATCAATTACAAACTGGTGGAGGATGCTGGCAGGTACATCTGAAGTTAATCTTGTGAGGCAAATTAAAAGCCTTAAGATACTAAAATAGCAATTAAAAAGTATAGGTATAAAAACTGAAACACAGAGTGAACAAATCTACCTTTCAACATGTGGGAGAGGAGTAAAGTGGAAAAAAAGTGACTAGCTGAGTGACATACCCTGAAAGGGATTGTCGAGGTTGTCACTCTTGTACAGTTGTAATTTCAGAGTCAGAAAACCAAGCAATGATTACAAGATTTTATCAAATATGAGAAACCACACATTAAATGAGTATCCACTGTTACCCAGAGAATGGGAAGATGTTCAGGGGAAGTGATGACATTGCAACTCAGATGAAACTGACTGATCTGCTTGAAGGTGATGTTTATTCCTTTAATATTACTGCTGCTAACCTAATAACACCCCAATTTTTTAAGAAACAGAAAATAAAATGAAACATTATAAGCACCATCTTTATGTAAGCTAGAAGGGAATATCTTGCTTAATATAACTCCTGATACACCCAGGCTGACGATGAATACAATGAAGTTTTCAAAACAGATCTACACATAAACTCTTTTGGATAACTTTTGTTTAAGGGTTTTTACTATTAAAGTCTCACTAGTAAGCCTCTAAGTCTAAAGCAGCCTTCCTCATCAGTATAACTGTCCTTACAGTACATGCTGCATTCTCTGTGCCCCACTGCTTCCCCGGCAACACTCTGCTCTGCGTTGCCACTTAGTGACTACACTGCCCCATAGCAGCTAAGATGTCATAATAGATACGTTCCACAATGAATCAAATGAAAAATTCACTCCACAAGGACATGAACAAGTTTTGAAACAAACTTAAATTCACATTTACAAATGATTAATCATAACCAGTGTTGGTCCCTATAAACAGACTACAAAAGGCTCTGAACTGCCAATGACGACCATTATACTCTTAGCCTAGACGAATTAGTGTAGTATAATGTATTATAATAATTTGCTAATTTCTATTTCAGACATAAGCAAAGGTAACCATATATTTAATGTTGTAGATTGGGATACCTGTGGTTTTAGAGAGAAGTTACCAGCAGGACAATCAGAATTAAAAAGCCTAAACGCCCCAAGAATGCAAATCGAGAGACCAAGTTATGCACTTGTATCATATAACATCAGAAATACCCATTAAAGCATAAAAAGAAAACATCCCTGAACATTAAAAATGTAAAGAACACATCCTTGTTTACTCATACAACTTATGCTAAATATGGTATATTTGGGGTGCCCAATCCTGCTACTGGAAGGCCAGTGTCCTGCAGAGTTTAGTGCCAACTTGCCTTAACACACCATTTTCTAATCTCCCTAGTAAGACCTTGATTAGCTTGTTCAGGTGTTTTTGATTAGGGTTGGAGCTAAATTCTGCTGGACACTGGCCCTCCATGAGCAGAACTGGGCACCCCTAAGTTGTCAATTAATCATTAAGCAGTATCATTAGGTCTTTTAGTCCAAAGTTTGCACATTTAAAGGAATACTGACAGAATTATTACACTTTTAAAGAATACCTTTTATGTGTTCCAGTAAATAATGCAGTTGGAAAAGCAATAAAACTTTATACTATGTATGCTAAAGTTTTTCAGAAAGCTATATTATGCTAGAACTTTATTTTAGGCGAGTATTAAGCGGGCAATATCAATTTTATGATACATGCAGCACAAACGACTGGAACAAAATGCAAATGATCAGGGTCACATTTTTTTAAAGAAAATTAAGAATTGGACATGCTGTTCACAGCATACTGACCTGTATGCTGTTGAAGCCAGTGATGGAAATATGAAGGATCTGCCCTTCCTCTACTGTGATCATCTGTGCTGAAGGTTCAAAACGGAACTCTCCACTCTCATCATCATGGGTTTAAAATGATACTGTCTAGGAGTCTGAGACAGGATTAAAAAACAAAACCAATAAAGAGCATATTAACATTTTCTTATCGGTATGATGTTTAAAGTTGTATACCTTTTCTGTATAGCATAAAAAAATAAAAAATAAAAAAAATATATAAATAAATAAAAGAAACACTGCATAATGAAAAAGAATGGGAGAAAATAGTCCTTAGGACTGTAGTTTGATCAGTAAATTAAAAGCAATATTAACAATTTAGAAAATCTTTAACCAAGCAAAATGTCAGCAGTCTCCTGAACCTGCTTTCGAATAAATTCATGGTGGAGATATAAGTTTGTGAGCTTAAAAAAGCCAGAAATGTAAGTCACAACCACTTACATGTTCCCTCAGAAGCTCAACTTTTACATTTTTAAACTGTATTAATTTTTCTACATTTTAAAATTGTATTGCAAACCTGTATACTATAATGGCCCATTTCAAACAGATTTCTGCATTCTGTTTTTCTCCTCTTCTTTCAGTTCTTGTCAGGTCCCACTCACAGTATGGAGATGACAATTTATTTCTGTGAATACTTTCCAACATTTCCAACTTCAACTTTAAAAAGCATTGAAGTTTTACAAAATGACTTGGATTGATCACCTTTTATAAACTTAGAAAAATGTATCCTGACAACAATTAAATAACCTCATTACCTTGATGTCTGTGAAAAAAAAAGTTATTCAGCCAGGGATTTTAACCGGTTGTTGGGAGAAAAACACATACATTCTGGATTCAGAATGCAATAAAAGCACTGACGTACCCCTTTAAATAATAAAGATACCATATGTCTCCATGAGAAACAGTTACTGTCAATTACAGTTACAGTCACTGAAAATGGCTCAAGACTAATCAAATGCTTAGGAAGTTTTAGCAAAAAACACCTTTCCATGCACGCATTTCTGGATGTGATTGGTGCCTCTCTCCTCTCTTCCATAATGTATGCTGAGGCAGTATTTGTGGAAGATGCATTATCTCTCTGTGAGAAATGCCCATTGGGACATTGCAGTCACAGGTCTCCTTTTTGGAGCAAGAGACATTTCTGATGCTCCCTTCACTTTTCTTCCACTGCCTAAGTATGTAAGGAGGCAACAGCAAGCACAAAAGGCAATTTGAGATTCTGTCAGGTTAAAAATATAATAAACCCCACAGACTGCCTATTGCCCTTTATGCTTGTCCTAATCGTGAGAGATTGAATGAGATATGAATGAGAGCAGCTTTAGCAGGCTCGCTGTTACATTCGAGGCTACCGAAGAAAGATGGTCATCAATTGCAGCATCTGAGGCTTGGCTTATGCCATCAGGAACAAGTGAATTGCTTTCTCCCCCATCTTCAGGCATGGTGGTGCAAGCTGAGCCTGATGCTGAAACGGTAGCAGTGCTTTTCTCTGCCCACAGGGTCGCGGTCTCCTGGGATCCCCAAATGTTGGGGATTGCAATGCAGTTCTCAATAAGAAGTACTTCCTAGCACAGGCTGCGGAGGACCCATGCCCTGTTTACTTGCACCAATGCCAGCCACCCGTGGATCTGATGCCTGCTGCTACCTGGCACCCTGACGTTATAAAGATTTTCTTGTGGGTGGACCTTTTATGTACACAGGGCCTGTTGTATGTCTTGTTCTGTCTCAACACAGCCTGCTTATCATTTCCCTCAAGGACCAGACATATCAGTTTTGGGTATACTTGACTACCTCGACTAGTCTTTCCAAGCACACTCTTGAGAGTAGTTGTGTACCCTTTGGTACATGGTGCTGAGCCACCTAGGTCATTGGACCTTGGTTCAACTGGCAATATTCTTCTATTTCTGAGACTGCATCCCCACCCAAGGTTCCCACTACTCTTTCCTGCTATAGCACCTTTCCCCAGTGGTGATAACAAGTGCTTTATGACTCCTGCAAGTCCCCCCGTGGCGATTTTGTTTTCCATTTAGCCTGAAGCCTGGCAGAGGGTCTTAGCATCTGTATCTGTGATTTGCAGCTACCCAACTGGCTAGCTGGTTGTCCGATTGTCATACGCCATATAAAGCGTTTATGTTGTGTTTAACAGTTGTGACATTTAGAACAGGAACCTCTGGTGTCTCTACATCAATGAATGACAATGTCAAGTAAGTGACAGAAAGTTTACAAATGTACTGAATAAGTTCTCAGTTACATTTGTAACACTCGAGTGCATTTCAGCTCTCAGCTTTACTTGACTGCACTTCTGGGCAATTTCACTGTCAAAAACGTCTACCAAAAATAATTCTAATAAAATGTTTTAAGATAGGATGCAATAACCTGATTACTCAAATAGATGAGAGAAAAAAAGACAGGAGATTAATTTTAAATAAATGTTTGCAATAAAGTTAGACACCTGTAGCTTCCGCTCTCTTCCGTGAGAACCATTATAAGAGGGGTTGTGCATCCACTTTCCTTAATGGTGATTTCTACTCCCTCCAGTGTAGGTGACACCTGCCCCACGGGGAACAGCCCTGCATTCTCCACTATCTGATCTGGACAGCTTTTTGCTGGAAAAAAATTACTATACATTTGAAAAAAACTGTAAACTGTAGTGAAGCAAAGTAACATTTTAAAAAGTATATAAATAAAATTGAATCGATTTGAACTGAATTAATTCTATCACACTGTAGCCTTTTTCACACAGAGATTGAACATCATACAGAAAAGTTTTTATATTCTATGCTTACAATCACAGGTACACATTTCTGGAAAAAAACCTTGTAATGTACAAGCTAAAAATATTAGTTTTCTGGGACTACATTAGAAACATTTGTACACTTCGGAATGACATGGCAGGTGAGCAAACCTTAGGTGTAGATGTGCAAACACTGTTCTGTATTTACAAACATGCATTGGTGCTTTTGAAAGAGAAACTTTCTCTTTCTTTGCTAGTTAGTTATGTTGAACAGCTTAATTTCCCAAACCAAATAGTTGTACTATAACTACTTCACTATGACGCATGCTTGTAATAAATAAAATACATTCAGTTTTTATTTATTTGATAAAGCCCAATTTTCAATAGCCATCACTCTAGTCTACTAGGACATCCAAGTTTGAACGTTGCGTTTTGTGAACAGTTAAAATGTAGGGTCATTTACATGCTTTAAGCCATTAACATCTATAGAAAGTGTTTTAGAAAGCACATAAAATATAATAAGTAGAAATTTGTAACATTATGAATGTATTTACTGTAGTGTACTTCTTTATCAATTTAATGCATGCGTAGTGAATAAAAGTTAGTGAAAAAATAAAATCTATTTCTTTTAAAAGCACTTTCATCCATTCATAGTGACTCTAAACTTTTAAATGGTTGTGTACAACATCACTGACATGTTCTGGCATTGATCTCAGCACTGGCATTGGGGTCTGATTGAATGTGATCAAATTTCCAGTATTCTGGCTTCATTCACACAGTGCAGCTTCAAGTACATGCATCAGTGTGGAAACACTATATAACAACACCATTAGGCCAGTGTCTCTAGGGAAGTCCTGTTCCCTACTAAACAGGCCTAGACAGATAAACAATGGGGCCTCTGGTGAAATCACTTAGATCACTCTCACTCATCTCCCTCAGGGAACAAGTGTCACAATCATAACTTGAAGATATTTTTTGGTTGACTCATCAGACATCTCAATGGCTAGTGTTCAGTCAATTGAAAAGAAACCTGTATTCAGGTCACCTAAAAAGCCTCAAGATTCCTCCTGCAACTGAACTGCGATAAAAATGGTCTAGGGGCAGCTAATCTACAGAATGAACATGAACAGAAAAGCCAGGCCACTAAAGCACATTTTCAGAGATTACTATAAGTAGAATAAGTATAAGACTTGAGGGAGTTAATAAATGTCTTCTGAAGTGAAACAATGTTTATAAAACAAAACTATTACTATTTTATGCATGCCTTTTCTATTGCTATAGCAATGGCACATTTAAATGTAAACATATCTGTATGAGATTACACCAAACTAGCACGCCATCTGCACGTCGACATGACGCTAGTCACAAGAGCATAAGGAAAGTCAGAAACTGAGAAAGAACTTTGGAATTTTATTTTGAATCTAACCTCCAGTAATTGTTGCCTCTACTTCAGGGTAAAACAGAAATTCTTTGGATGAGGACGTGACTGATTATCTCTCCAGCCCTGAAAACAGCAAATCGCCAAGATACACAATTAGGAATTAAACAAACAATTAATTGTTTAATTAGGCATAATCGCCTTTTTTGTTGGTAAGCTAAAAAAAAAAACTGTAAAAATTATGAGCTGTGAAAAGCCAAATCAAAAGCTTTTGCAGAATGTGACGACACCGCAATGCTTGCATCATTTTGCTGTCTTGCATCTCTGAATTTTAGTACCCCTATCGGCAACAACAATTTATTTGTTTGTGACAGGTTTTCTCTGCCTCAAAAGTACAATATTTTATAATGCATTTCCACCTACACAGTGAAATTACCCATTACAACTCCTTAGGTGTTAAATGTCAACCACCGTTTAATCACCAAATAAAAAGTTTGATAAATTGATTATAACTTTAGTTAAAATAATTATTATAATTATTATAATTATTTTATTCATTATTGTTCAATCTGTATATAATTGTGTAGTATCACTATATTTGGTGTAGGTTTTTTCTAATACAAGAAGAAAAGGGAAAGGCTGGCAATACATTCTCCAAAACCTCTTACCGTGCCCAGTAGACCTTGTAGTGAAAAGGCTCATGAAGTTCTGTTGGTTTCTCTACCACAGGCGGGCTCTACTCTTCTTTTTCTCCTTTCTTTCGGGCAGCTATATCCAGGAGCTGCTGTTCTTGTCGCTGCTCCTCCACTGAGAGCAGAGGCCCTGAAACCAAAGCAGGCTCACTCTCAATAGAAGATCTGCCGATACAAAACAAAGAGCCATCAGGATTTAACATTTAATCTGTTGGAAAGTAAAAAAAGGATATATAAAAGGATATTAACTTTCAGAAGCATCTTATTAGCATCACTTGATGGTTACTGTGACATTAAGCATCTTATTAGTAGTGATAAGTCCTGTCATGTGGTGCCTGACAGAAGTAAGGGTTAAAATGCTTGGGGCATACCTAGGAAACAAAAAGAAAAAGACTTTTTCTGAGACTTTACATATGGATAATTATGCCAATGTACAGTACAGCCAATTCAATTACCATGACTTCAGTGCAATGTTACACAACAATCTTTTTGGTTTTGCAGACAGTGCAAAACACCAGAGACCAGCAAAGGCCACTTTGATTTTAAAGCTGCAATCTTTAACTTTTGCCTCTCTATTGCCATCTCTGTTTGAAACACAAAATTGCAAGTTACTTTTAGAGGCATTGATGTTATCTTAATATGGATGCCAAATTTAATTTTTAAGCAACTGCTGCAAGAACAAGCTACAAAAGCTGGATATTCTTTTTTCTTGTTACAGATGCCATGTAACCATGACGTAAATCCAACTGACATTTCCTGGGAAATCAGACCAACAACTCAAATTATCATTCATTAATATAGCTGCAAGCAGCAAAGTCTACTAGTTGTGGCGCTATAACTGTGACTCACAACACCCACATGATAGTGATCAGCCCACAACCCCAAACATATTTCCCAAGTTTGATTAAATGACTTGGTGCACAAGGAAGATATGAGGCACTTCTTTTCCATTTATTGCCATGAATTATTTGCCTCACAATGGTAACACCATTCAAAAATATCAACAATTCGTTCACAATTTCGCATCTTTTTTCTGACTAAGTCTAAAGTAATACATTTAAGGAAACTTTTAAACTCCCTTTTAAGTGACACTTGACTGTGACTCACAATAGTCACCTTTATGTTACCAGTATCTTCAATGTCTTGGCATAATATTTGCCAAGTGTGGTGATGATCCGATAAATCCCCTAGGAGGAGTAGCCACATACAATCCAATGGCTGACTTCCTGTTGGGCAGAGCTAATGAGTATAATTTTAAAAGTTGTCTGGCTTGATGAGAACAATACATGTAACAAATCTGGTGACCATAGATAAAACTAACCCCTATTTTTTAAAACCTCACTTTAAGTTTTGAAGTTTGACATTTCCATGGTAACAATATTTAAGATATCACAAATTCTTTAAGAGCATTACATCAGCCATGTCTACATTTTTCTGACCAAGTCTGAAGTGACTTAGCTAAATGTAAATGGACTATTTTAAAGTTTGTATTAAGTAACCCATAAATCACTCAATGCACAAGGAAGATATAAGACACTTCCTGTTCTGTTAATTGCCATGAATTGTTTGCCTCATAATGGCAACACCATTCAAGAGTTTAACAATCTGTTCACAATTTCACATTCTTTTTTTTCAGTTTAAGCCTGAAGTGACTTTGATTAATTAAAGTAGTCATATCAATGTCTTCGGGTTGCTGGTTTGATTCCAGCGCTGGCAGTAAGTGCCCTAATCCCCAATTGCTTGCCGGGCACTGCAGTGATAGCTGCCCACTGCTCCGGGTGTGTGTGTGTTCACAACTTGCAGTGTGTTCACTCCTCACTGGTGATGGGTTAAATGCAGAGGTCACATTTTGGTTATGGCTAACTGACAAAAAACATGTCACTTTCACTTTTCACCAAACGTATCTGCCAAGTTTTAATGTAAATCGGTAACAATCACATAAAATTCTTAGGAGGAGTATTTAAAAGCTCATGGCATTCAAAAAATCAAATGGCTGACTACCTGTTGGGCGGAGCTTTAGGTTTCAGTGAGAAAGTTGTTCGGGTCGACATGACAGACACGTACCAAGTTTTGTTTACAGAATAGTAATAAGTGATTCTCGTGACATATCCATAGTCATTGTTGGATATTGTCTAATTGTCAATTTAAGGTCTCACCAGAGTAATGGCATGAGAATATATGTGCAACACAGCAAGTATCTGGTCTGTCTAAACTCCACTCCTTGCACGAGTCCAGTACATCAATCTTCACTGACTTGTACTTCCAGCACCACTCCTCCTGAGGGATAGCCACTGGGGTAATGCTGAGGTAAAGCAGCTAACTGAGCTGCTGTTTGTTACCAGTTCTTACATACTGACCTGGCAATGATGATCTCTGGCAACTGAGGGTTGCTGGGAACAATCTTCATAGTGACTGGCTCGAAGAACATCAGTTCCTTTTGTGTGTTGATGATGTTAAATGCCTGTGGTCATATTCTCCAAACGGAAAGAACTATCCTTACTAGTTTCTGCTGTGAAAGACACCAGGGATAAGGAAAACAAAAAATGCAAATCAATATGTTAATTTAGCATACATTTTCTGCTCTTTGGTGCTTAGCATATATAACCATGTCTGATTAGATGCCTAGACTAAAGTATGTCATCACAGTAATCACTTTTGATTTGGTTGTTAAGCATAAGAACTGTATCTGCAACACCTTCTTCATTGGGGCCATTCAGAATTTGCCCATCACTGAAAACCTGTATGACCTGGAATATTGGCTAATAGAAACATATTACAGGTGTATAATTGAGTAAGAAACATAGGTAAAAACCCAAGTTTCGTGCATATGATCACATTCTCAATCTTCTGATTATTTTAATACAATATGTAAATATAGCTGCAAGCAGAAATGATGGGCCCAAGCACTATGGCGCCATCGCTACCTGGTGCTTCTTAGACAATGATGCATGAGCGATGGGCATAGTTAAATGAATGTTATTTTGAAAGTAGTCTGGCTTGATGAGAACAATACATGTACCAAGTTTGGTGACCATAGGCAAAATTAACCACTTCACTTTAGTCAAAAGGGGGTGGTACCACCACACCCATATCTAGGCTTTTGCCCATACTTAGTGGCTGAGAACAGTGATGTGCATGCCAAATTGTATGCCCTTTCAAGCATGTTAAGTGCCTCAAATACATCTGAATGTGGTTTTCAAATTTAATGCATTACCATGGCAACAGTACTTAAGCTATCACAAATCCTTTTATAGCATTACATTAGCGATGTCTCTACATTACTCTGACCAAGTCTGAAGTGACTTCACTGTTGTGACTTCTGAAGTGCTAAATGTAAGTTAACTATTTTAACGCTTGCTTTAAGTGACGCACTTCCCATTTCCAGTTGGTGGCGCTGTGACCATGACTTACAATAATCATATCAATGTCACCAGCCCACCATACCAAACACAAACGTGCATAAAATTGTAAGGACCCATTCATTAAAGAAAGAAAAACTCACAATGGTCACTTAAATAACTTGACAAAAATAAACTGACAAAAGTAATAAACAATTACTAAAAAATTAACTAATAAAAATCAGACATTGCTTTTGAATTGTGGTTTAACAGAAGCATTTAAAAAACAAACTAATGAAACTGGCCTGCACAAAAATGATGGTACCCTTAACTTATTATTTTGTTGCACAACCTTTTAAGGCAATCACTGCAATCAAATGATTTCTGTAACACCAAGTGGGACTTCTGCACCTGTTGACAGGTATTTTGGCCTACTCCTCATGAGCAAACTGCTCCAGCTGTCTTGGATTTGAAGGGTGCCTTCTCCAGACTGCACGTTTCAGCCATTTTCACAGACGTTCAATAGGATTTACATCAGGGCTCATGGAAGGCCACTTCAGAAAAGTCCAATGTTTTGTTCTCAGACATTTTTGGGTGTTTTTAGCTGTGTGTTTTGGGTCGTTATCCTGTTGGAGGACCTATGACCTGCAACTGAGACCAAGCTTTCTGACATTGGGCAGCACATTTCGCTCCAGAATGCCTTGATAACCTTGAGATTTCATTGTACCCTGAGTTGATATAAGCTGTAGAGCTGATATGACTTGCCAAAAAGCTCCAGTCTTGTCTTATCTGCCCAAAGAACATTCTCCCAGGGGGTTGGTGATTATCAATTCCCATTTTTTATTATTTTCTTTCAACAGTAGAGTCCTTGGTCGTCTTCTATTAAGTCCACTTTGGTTCATACAGGGACAATAGTGCAATCCAAAACTTATGTACTTTGAACACCTCTAATCTATTTGAAAGTTGTTCTGGGTTCTTTGGTTATGATTCGTATTATCCGTCATTTCAATTTGTCATCAATTTTCCTCTTGCGCGTCCAGGGGGGTTGGCCACAGTCCCATGTAACTTTAACTTCTGAATAATGTGCAATTGTAGTCACAGAAACATCAAGCTGCTTGGAGATGGTCTTATAGCCTTTACCTTTAACATGCTTGTCTATAATTTTCTTTCTAATCTACCGAGACAACTCTCTCCTTAACTTTCTGTGGTCCATGTTCAGTGTGGTGCACACCATGATTCCAAATAGCACAGTGACTACTTTTCAACCTTTAAATAGGTAGACTGACTGATTAGAAGTTTAAAGACACCTGTGATGCTAATTACAGGACACACTTGAGTTTAACATGTCCCTATAGTCAAATTATTTTAAATCTTTTTCCAGGCCAGTTTCATTAATTTGTTTTAAAATGCATAAGTTCTTCATTACTATTATAAGTTTCAGGTTATTTCAGTGACTATTCTATTCTAATAAAAAGTATTTCTAATAAAAAAGGTACCAACACTTTTTCTTTCAAGTTTGATGTAATTCGACCAGTGAGTTTACTTGTTTTGTTACAAACTTTAAACTTCATAATCATAAAATATTATGTATTATTAAAAACACAAATACATACAAAAGTGTGCAAAATATTAACTAATCGAGATGACAATTTATCTGTTAGTTTAGTAGTTTTATTAGTGTAGTTTTTCTATAAACATTTTGACACTAGTGACTGTTGCTAGGGAAACTTCCTCTTTGTTGGTGTGAATTAAGGTGAAGTTGTTGATACAAAAGCATAGTGCTGTATGAGGCTGGCATACACTCTCTCACCCCACCTAATATTTTAGAGATAACCTAGATGTCCCGATTTAAAATAGATTAGCAAGATGAGTTTTACTCCAATTCACACTGTCAATGAGTGTAAATTGCCACAGCAATTTTAAGTCCTGTGACATTATGTGACGAGTTTCATACTGAAGAATATTCAACGATTGAGCCTCTGAGTGGTAGAAAAGCCCTTCCCTATATAACAAATTCTACAAGATGCCTGATAATTTTACCAAGCAAAACTTTGAGATACTTTACCTTGTCATAAAGCGGGATCATGAAGTAGGCGGTGCACCCCATTAATAGGTGCACGGTCAGTTTGGTATTTCAGATAGCCCTGCTTAGTGTAAAACAGAAAAAAAAATGTTTGTATACCGTATACTATATTTACACACACACTTCTAAGGCGTATCTTAAACAGTATGTTAATTGGCCTACGACGAGGCTAACGAATTAAATGAGCTCTTGCTAGCACTTCGAATTGGCTTTCTCGTCTAACTGTAAACCATGTGTTCAGCTTAGCATAAAACGAAAATAATAATCAGAGACAGATCACAAGTCTTCTTACCTTAATAATTGAGTAATTAATTTCCATCTGACTTTACGAAACCCCCACATCCAAACACAACACCCATCGGTAGCTCTCACAAATGTTACATGCAATACAAAAATATACTAAGAATCCCCAGATCTCCGATTTCTTTCATGGTGCAACACTAGAAAGTAGAAACGCTTTAACATTTCTTCTTCTTTAGTTTTCTGGCGCGTTGTTGCATTTGTACATATCGCCACCTACAGCATCCATACATTGCTGTTATGATCAACTTTTATTTTGCCTTTTCTATATGTTGAAACACCAAAGGAAGCAGGTTGAGTGGTTACAGGTGGACACCGGTTAGCAAATCTAATAATTAAGCACACTGCTTATCACTTAATAAAATTATTACATTGCTGAGTGTTTCTTAAAGTTTTGTATTTAGTTTGGTGTGATAATTACTATTATCTTTGTGTTTTTAACTGTAACTCGGATTTTGGCTTTACCGTA
>JAZGTK010012533.1:0-14868 GCA_036877625.1 Ambastaia sidthimunki
TGTGTGTGTGTGTGTGTGTGAGAGAGGTGCTGATAACACTCCTGCAGATCTGATGCAGGATGAGCCCATACATGCCTCTCTTACAGCTCAATGTCATTAAATGCTCTCTCTCCCCCAGCGACTCCACAACAGACACAGAGAAAGAGAGAGAGAGAAAGAGAGAGAGAGAGAAAGAGAGAGAGAGAGAGAGAGATGAAGTTTGATGTTTAATTTCTGCACGACTGGCGTCACTAAACATAATTAATGATTGTTTTCAAACAGGTTCTTTGCACACTCACCCCTTCTTTCATTGGTCAGTTAAACATGCCCAACTCTCACGCTACTGGTTAAGACTGCTCTGTATACTGCAACAAATAATGTTTTGAGAGCACCACAGAACACAGTTTATACATATGAGGAAGCTACAAATGGCTTCAAAGGTTTCTGTATGTAAAGCTATAACACAGAAAAACATTTAACAATGTAAACAGAACGAGACACTTCAACTTTAAAACTTGAGAAAGTCACTGATGTTTATAAAAGCATGTGATTATACTGAACCACAACATCTTCTCTGAGTATATAATTTAATACATAATGCATCTTTGTTGTTGATATAACAAATACATTATATTACATTATTAGCACAATACAAAATCACATTTTGGTTAGGAATTCCAATTAAGTTTTTTCTAAATGTGGTCTTTATAATGCTTCTCTTTTGTAATAATAATTTACATTTCAATAGCATATTTGTGCTCGTGCATCTCTTCTGTAGCTGTGACTGCAGACTGGGTCTCATGAATGACTGCTCTTACATAAAAAGCACATACATAAAGACCACTGAAAAGATTGATTTACATGCGCATCCATCTGTCATTATTATAATCATTAGAATATTTAAGGGACTTTTACTACAAGAGAGACTGTGAGTAGCTGGAAGCATAAACAGGTTATCCAAAATGTTTAATAAACAAGCTAAACTTAAAGTACACTTAACTTTTGGCCTAAATGTATAAATGTTTTGAATTTTGTATTTCAGTTTAATTATTAAAATAATAAAGAATTATTACCTGTCAAAACCTCTTACGGTCTAGTAATGAGTAAGTACATATCCAGACGTAAATATGTGGTTTAATCTCATTATCAGATTTGTGCACAAAAGCCCCTCAACCATTGGGCTGTAAAATGTACCACCTTCACGCCAATGCTTAAAAAACCTAAAAAAGTACTTAATTCACTTATCTGTCATAAATTATTTCCTGGAGTCTGAACTTTAAACGCAGGTGTTGAAACCTAAGACAAGAGCCCAGAACAGCCAGAGGTGTGAGATGAGTGTCTCTCCACTATCTTCAGCCAAAGCTTCTTCCTTCATCCACACATCTGGACACAAGTCAGACTCTAGTGTTAGAAGAGTAATTATAACAGCCTCTAACAGCCGGAATGTCACCTGCGGAAACAGTTGCAGCCTTAACAAATAATTGCGTGTTTCTTCCTGCTCCTCTCCAGCACCATGGAGATGGTCTTATTAGCCAGATAAAGGAGAAAGAAAGCAACAAGTGAGAGCGACCCGTGGCTCCGACACGGCCTGATGGGAGATGACACTTATGGACGGATTACATAAACCACTCAGGTTCTGCTAAGCAGGAATTCGACTCCCTAAATGAAGAGAACCAATTTGAGGCGTCCCGCTGGGCTGAGGTAATGAAATAGAAGATGAGAGGTCTGAAATGTGATTTTCTGTGTGCCTTCTTTTTGTGCCGTTATCTGTGGATGTGGAATAATGATTCAGTGAATGACTTCCACTGACCCAGTAATGACCTGCAGATTTTAAAGCCTCAAAGAGAAACTATAATTACTGCATAACTGCTAAATACCACGTATTGCGTATTATTTTCTCCGGTTAATTATTTCAGTAATGTCTAAAGTATTTCAAAGTACACTTGTTTGGAACAAGATGCATTGAATTATGCATATTCATAACAACAGAACATAAGTGAGAAACCGCATGTCGTTCTAGTCATCCTAACACATTCATTATCACTGGAATGTCTGAAATGATGTTAATACAACACCTGAACCTTGAAAGATAATTTAACAAATTTTTTACGTCGAAATTCAAAAGGGGTCATTCGAATTTCATTAACATTATTTGCATAACAACGTTTTCATAGTTTATAAATGTTTCATCAAAAAAGGACACAAGACAGTAATTGGTAATCTTGTAGCATATAACTCACTCTGCAGAAAACTCTTGTCATTTCTCTTTTCAAAAATATTTTTACAGTTCTCATTTGTTCTTATCTACAAAAATCTTTTTGGAAATTAAACAGGTAAATAAACGTTACAGAAATGCTTTTCAAATTCTTTATGTGTCTCTATGAGAATCTCTGGTTGAACAGAGACAGAATCAGTGGATTTGTTGTGTACTGAATCTTGCTCCAGCTTTCATGAATAAATCTGAAGTGTCAGAGCGCTGATGAATCAACGATCGAGTCTCTCACGATCGGTCTCCCAAAACACACAGCAACAGTCCAGCGGAGTGGACAGAGACCCAAGCGTCTATTTTACGCCTCTTTAAACCTGCGAGGTTGGACTCTGCAAACCCTCTGACAGCATCCAACTCAAACCTGAGACCTCGAGCCTGCCGCTTCATCTCCAGACCACTCTGGGATCAGTTTCTGCTGGATTGATTTACAGGGCCTGTCAAAACATCTTTCTCCACCTGCTTCCAAAGCTCCACAATCAGGTGCGATGTTTGGCCCGTCACACTGATGGCACACGAACCCCATTTCCTGCCCTGAGGCTTAAAGGGACCGTACACCCAAAAATTAAAACCCTCACAGCATCCTAAACACAGAAAATGCTGATTTTCCTTTATCCATACAATACAAATACAGGGTGACCAGAAACCACAGAGCTCCAAAAGGCAGAAAATATAATAATGTATTATAAAAGTAGTTTATACAACACTTAACTTAATACAAAGTTTAAAAATAACTTGTGTGAGAGAAAGAAAAGTGCATACTTAAATTTGGCATGCTGCAGTCAGTTATAAAATGAATGACAATGAAAAGACATCAAAAATAATATCAGTGAAAATGACTTGGATTATTATTGGATTATTTTCATTAAATGGAATAAAATGCTAAAAACATTGTTTGAATGAAAATAATACAATTCAAACATACAAAACGTACGCCAGTTATACTGATAAACAAACCTACATCTGACCAAAATAAACATTTCAATTATGCATTGACATCATTGGCCTTTTTCATCCTTCTAAAGGATTCATACAGTGACCTTATAAAAAAGTGTATCTGTCAAAACATGCTGCAAATTCCAACGTCCCATCTCGCCAAGCTGCTAAAGACCAGGAGAAAAAACGCATAGAAAACACATGCTGTAAAAACTACAAATGCAGGCAGCTGAAGATACGAGTTCCCCGGCCGAGCGACACGCAGCGAGGCGTAAGGAATGAGACGACAGCGATGAGACCATCTGCATTTCACAGGTCCCAGCATGTCAAAGACAGCGTGTGTTTGCAGTACATCTCCATCTGTCATAAATCACTTCTTCTCACCCGAGCTCTGATGGTGGAAAGGTCACACAGAATCTTCTGACACGCTCTCTGTTTGTCGTCTATTGGCAGAGGGACGCTGCTGTTTATTGGTGCTTCATGAACAGTGTCGACCAGATGAGACCCTGCGCTAACACGCTATAAAACCCGCATCAGGTCATACTGAGCAATGCCGTTTAAAAACAACTGCGGCTTCAAGAGCTTCCTGGACTGTCAAGAATCCATACAGCTGCTCCTTCACAAAATGACTACATGTATCTTCTTAAAGTTTGAATTCCACAATTTCAACACATGCATTAGATATAGTCATGTAACATTTCTTTGTGCACAATGTACGACTGAGACTGCTGCCTCGATGCTTCTATTTCACAATATTACAGATTATCAAGATTAAACAATATTAGTGATGAATTATAAAAAAGGATGTGACTTTTCTATTAGTATTTAGCATCTATTTAATGAGATCCTGCACTGCAAACACCCTTTATACTTTTCCAAAAAAACAACCTGTTATCCATTATACAGAAACTCATAGCACTGCTCAAACCAGAACTGAACTATCAATAGCTGAGCTACAGTAGTTTCACTAAACTGAGATGGAAAAATTACACACGCTACCTTCTAATCCGTGTGAAAATCCCAGCAACTATAACCGTTATATCTTTATAAAGAACTAACCCTGTGATTTGCATAAGGAACCAAGTAGCTAATTTTACAAACTGTTTACAAAGTTGAGGTTTTACTGTGATTTCATTGAGAAGTCACACTTTGCATGTTAATGTTCAGAGACAGTCTGAAGTCTGTAAATGCAGCTCAGGGCTGAGAGAATCTGCCGGGCTACACCGCTCACGATGACAATACAGCAGCAATGAATGAAAGAACTACTGGAGATTTATTACCTCACAGAAACACAGAATATGGTGCCAGAGAGCCTGAACGCTCGACATGAATACAAGCCACAAATTATAAACAGTAAATGCAGTGACTAGCTGTCTTTGTTCCACAAGCGTACATCTTATTGCTAGTAAAGGACAGCGCACACTAAACCACTAGCGTGGCCAGCTCTGGGAAAGGAAGTTATTGAAGGATGGATTTCCTGCTTTCAGCTCTGGCCAAGAACTTGGACGTTGGACGTTTATGGTGGTTTTCAGGATCTGACTCATCGAATGATTCATGGATTCGAGATTGCTTTTCACTCTGGTCATGGAAAAAAAATCACTTGAGAACATAAGAACATAAACGTTTTAGTGCACTAAAGACATGTGGGAGAAATGAAGGGTGGGATATTATTAGACATCATGTAAAATTTCGTCAGAATTATTAGTTTAAACCTGTTCAGACGCCATTTGTATCAACAATGATTTCTTCCGGAGCTGGTCGTCTGGTCTGAGTTACAAGACTGTAAGTTTGAACTCTTGAAGGCTCGATTCATTTCAGTATACAACAAGAAAAAATGCTTGACTCCACCACACTAATGTTTATTATATGAAGCTTTCCAAAACCTGCAATTAATTAAAATGCTGCAATTAAACTTCAAACTAAAGTGGCCTTAACTCAAATAGGATAAATATATTAATTACTCGTGAGCACAAAAATGTCATAACTTAAGAACAGTTTATAGACTAAATGATTTCAATGGATTTAAAATGTTACCAGTGGTTTGATTTAAGTGTTTTTTTCTTAGTGCACATGTCCATGAATGCAATTCAATTTCTGCCCCAAATGAAAATCTATGCGGTGCACTCCGTAGCTTTAAGTCTTTCTACAGCAGTTGTGCTGAAGCACATTTACATCATGTCACTGGCTTACAGTGAGCTTTTCATTTTGGTGGTCTTTTTTTTTACCTTAGCTTCTTAAAGGCCTTGTTGATATAATCAAACAGCAAAACACACTCGGTTATTCCCCTAGAGAATCAATTTACATCAAGTGTTGGTCAGACTTCTGGCTAGACGTTTCTGCTTGTAACACACAATATACAACATACAGTACTGCAGTTTAATAACTAGTAAATGAATATGTGACTTAATTTAGGTAGTTCAGTGTACAAATAAACAAAAAAAAACAACACAGGAACAAATCTAGACAAACTAGTCCACAACTTTAAAACAACTCATCATCATTTTGTGTCAGAAGTTAAGATGCTTTCTGTTTCACTTTCACACTGCCTCATGATCTGGAAATTTCAATAATTTTACAGCGCAGTGGGAACAATAATCTTTTCTATTTTGATCATTTTCATATGTGCTCCTGCACTTCTGATAGACATCTTCACATTACAGATCCCTCACATCTCAGTACCAGATCAAAACATCATTCAGTGCTGACAACAACCTGCAAAAAAACTAGTAAACAACCACAAGTGCAGTAACAGATTTGTCTTTGAGATTTGACTGAGATAAACACTTCACTTCAAGCTAAACTCGTCAGGTACAATATTCAAACTGTGCCTTTAATTAGTAATTAGCTGATAACCAGATTCATAGAGACTAAGAGGGTTTCTTTTATTATCTGTGTAATATTTGGTGCAAATGTGTTAAGGTTCAGCACTTACAAACACCAACATGATCAAAGATTTATCTGATGACAAAAAAACAGACTGATTAATTCTGAAAAAAAAAGTAATCTAGTAGGTGAGGAGTAGCTACTGTTACACTGTTTAGCCTGACCAATAACCTTTATTCAAATCAGTTCAAATAAACGGATAAGAACAATTTGCGTCAACATTATTATGCATAATCATGTACATTTAGATGCCATCCAATAAATACAACATCTACAGTAATGTTTAAAAAATCTACTTCTGTTATATATGCATATTTTAGATATACACGCACATAATGCACAAAAACGTATTGACTCAAGATGACATTATTTGGCTTTTTAAAATGCATTTACATGTTAATGATGAATAAACTGAAACAGTTTTTTACATGTTACACATTTTAATCAATTAACAGCCCTATTTAGACGTGATTAAATGAGCATGTATGAAGTGAACGGTACACGCTAACTGAACTTACACTTACTGTAACCAGATTTCCATTCAAATGTAACTCTGGGTGCACGTGCTCGCAAGCTGCAATGAGTCAAACTGATGTTAATACTGAACTCACCCATTATGACAAATTCTCTTTTTTCTCCATCCAAAGCATTTATTCATTTTCTTCTAAACATTGTATTGTGTTACAAACAAAAACAGTGGATCCCTCCAAAGACCATAAATACATGTGTTTGAGTTTCATCCACCAGGAAAGAGTGACTAATTCTTGGGTTTGTGTTAAACTGGATCTGATTAATTCAGCCCTTTTATTGACACCAGCTGTTTCCATTTGCAAAGAATGCGAGAATTGTAAGAGAGACAAGAACACTTCTGTAAAACTTCATCATTCGGCCATTTCCACCTTCACTTTAAAGTTCAACATGAAATACATCGGTGGGGAAATTCTTTAACATATCCTGCTGTTATGTTAGTCATTAAAAGCAGGACCTCACAAATGCAGAATATTTTCCATGGCTTTGATTTTTTTCTCCCGTCTCCTGATTCCTGTTCGACCACAGATAGATTCTGATAGGAAATGATGTGTGTGAAGAGTAAAACACACAGGACGTGGATGTTTGTATTGGTGTGTGTCCCAGCAGAGTTTAGTAGTTCACATTAACCCATAACCACAGATGAGAGAAAGTGAGTTAGCTGCTTCTAGAAGTGGCGAAGGCACTTTTGTGTGGTTTATTCATATCTGTTGTAGCCTTGTTGTGGTAAATCTATTTCATAGTGTATCGCCATTATAAACCTATTTGCTCCCTGCTGCCCACTGAGTGAACGTAAATCGCATGCAGTCAATTAAAGCATCGACACATGAGAGCAAACAAGCCCAACAAAACTCAACACTTTTCTGAAAGCCTCATTTTAATTCCACGTGCCAGGTGTTAATTCAAGAATAACCTCTAATTGAGATATTACGCAAAATAAACCTCAAAATGATTCACCAAAATGATCCGATGTTTCCAGCGGAGGTTGGAGATAACCGCTGAACAAATATGACTGATGTCATGACGACAGGTTATCACATAATCTGAGCGAGCCGTAAATCTGACGAGATTTTTACTGAATCAACAGGTACTAAATATGTTACATTTGCATAATTTACATATTCCAGCTCCATTTCCATCTGTGACACTGTGCTTACACACATTTCATAACAAACTGTTAGTAAAAACCCTGCACAAGAACCTAAAAACACAAGCTAAGAAAAATGTTCTTGTTTAGTAACCAGGATGTCAGTCAGATTACAATATTTCCAAAGAAATTTTGACTGTGATCTTTCATCCTTTTAATAACTTTAAACACAGAAACAACTTCAAACCGACACATCAGTGTTGGGCTTTAAAACATAAGCGGCTCAAACATGAAGTGATTTAAAATGCCGCTGATAAGGTAAGTGAACAGATATCTTATCTGAAGCACACATGGCCATATGCTGACACGACCACTGTCGCCTGGTGCTGGAGTCACAATAGCTGAGCCTAAACTGTGTATGATGAACACAGGCAGACTGGATTCCCTGAGCAGTTAACACAAGAGCCAAATTTTACATTTTCCCCTTACAGGTGCAGAAAGGGACAAAACCAGATGACAACTTAAGCACAACAGTGTTTGCCTTCTGCAATATAACAGCCACACACGCGCACACGCTCACATGCGCACACACTCACACGCACACGCTCACACACACACACGCTCACACGCTCGCACACACACTCATGTTGGGTTTTATTGGGACATTCCACAGACATAATGGTTTTCATACTGTACAAACTGTATATTATCTCCCCCTACACTAACCCTACATCTACACCTAACCTTAAACCTAACCTCACAGAAAACTTTCTGCTGGTTTACATTTTCATAAAACATCATTCTGTGTGATTTATACGCTTGTTTCCTCATGGGGACTTAAGAAAATGTCCCCACAAGGTCGAAAAAGGGACATTTGGTCCCCATAATGTAGTAAATACCAGGACCACACACACAGAGAAACACACACACTCCTCCCCAGCTCAGCAACAGGATAAACAATAGGTTCTCTCTGTACGCTCTCATTTCCCCACAATCCTCCATTCCCAGAGGAAACTCAATCCAGCACGCCTGCACCTATTCTCCTTTCATTTCACAACTGACAGAACTCCAGGCAAACTGAGTTTTGAAATTAACGGTTCTGACTCTCCGTTCAAATCCATTATTTATAACCGGCATCATGGGATTTCCCTTAACACACACTGTACAACTATTGTAAAATTTTACTTTTAAAAGATAAACATTTTACCTATGTAAAACTCCCTCGTATGTTGCCAGTAAAATATTTAAAAAGCGTCACAAACAAAACAAAAGTTGTGTTTTTGACTGTCACGTTCAGACCAATAAATAATTACTTAAAGCTTTATTATACATAATAAATATTCAAAATACTGTTATATCATATGTATTAAATATTTTTATAATGCACAACCCTCTGTAACAATACAATCACCAAACATTACTCAACAACATGCCTAAGTAAAGATTAATATATAAACTTTTAGTCACTATTTTTTTTTGTATGTTTCTGTATTAAAATGTCAATGGATGAAGTTACGCAGCTGTCGGACACAGCTGCTCAGCCAACTGACCTCATCAGATTAACAGTCTGTTGTTTAATATCAACTGATGAGTTCAGCATAAGAATGGAAAGGTTTTATACTCTAATTTGACACTGTCAGGTTACGTTCAGCAGGTCTTTGCACAGACCGAACATAACGCTTATTTTGCTAGGGCTGCTCTTCACATTACAAGCAGATTTTCTTCATCACTTTAATGTGAGAAGTTACATCTGACAGAAGTGAAACGGTTACTGTACGACACGATAACAGCTCAGTTACAGAACACAAACAACACATTGTGTCGCTCTGACCCGTTTTTAAAAGAGCTACTGTGAAAAATAAGACAATTAACTGCATGGGAAGTTTTTTCTTCATTAAAACACAATGAAGGAACTCTCAAATCTTTTCCACTAAAAGATGCAAAATTTACAGATTTGACTAAAACAACTGCTATACATTATTCACAGTAAAAAGCACAACCATGTTTACCTGTGTCACCTGAAGCAGCTGTTTCTACCTGAATATCTGACTTTTAAGCTTCTGTGGTCAAGCTGAATCAGACCTAACATTTGTATCATTTGAAAAAAAGATGGTACAACATGAAGGACATTTTTAGGTTACCTAACAAAACGTGTCAGTGAGGTTATAAAAAAAACTAAAAATGTCCTTTCCACAATTTGCCAGGGTAACCAGTTAAGACATGTTTTTATAATATAACGCATAATAATAATGTAATGCATACTGCATATCTCATTTAAACAATTCGCGACGCGAAGCTTTATAATTTGTGTTCATTTTTCTGATGATAATGAATAAAACAACAAAGTTTTTTTTCTAACACTAACAAGTTGATAATAGCTCTGACTATTATTATTATTATTATTATTATTATTATTATTATTATTATAGTGTGATTATTACACAGGTTTGTGGCTGCTGGAGAAACGGGAGAGTAACAGCGCAGATACATGCGACACTTCTCTGTTATTTAACATAAGCAGCAGTTAAAGAGTGAAGCAAAACTTTATATAACGACATTAATAATCGACACTGGCTGGAAAACTTGATCGAGTTGTGAAAGCTAGTCCTGCTGCTAAGCTAAGCTACACCGCCCAACTAACATGCTTAGAAATGCGTTTGACTTCAGATAATCACCATAAACGCTGTTTGTCATGAAGTGACTTTATAACGCGCTGACGCGTCGTGTCTGCCGCGCGCGTTTGCGCGTATAAAGTCCAAACGCGTTACGCTGAAGCGCGACGCGACTCCATAGAGAAACAGGGCGGGCGATCCCAACAAAGGAAATGACAGGAATAGCGGCCAGATTCTTCCATGTTAACCTTTCCCAAACAAACACACGTCCACAAACAAAGTCAACAACAGCGGGATTATAAATCAGCCTCAACAAACACATCGAGTTACTGCAATATTCACAACAAAAGTTTCTACAGTAAACAAGTGTCGAAAGTTTAGTCAGAGTTATTCAACAGCATTCACGGTGTTGATATTTAATAACACAACGATGGTTGTGATGGGAGTAAAAGTGAAGGTCCGGCTGTCAGAGAGATGGAGGAAAGTAAGCGGGTACTCACGGGTGAGGCTCGAACAGCAGCCGCTGAAGACACGCCAGAGACAGGCGAGCAACAAGTCCGTCTCCCCGCTGCGCGACCGCTTCCCGGCGGAGACAACTGCACACAAAACAGCAACATTTGGATCCGTCATCCCGTCAAACGCGTCTCACGCAGTAACGCTCGTCCGCAAATCTCCGCCAGAAACGACGCGCGTCGTTTTAATATGTGCAGCGCTTACGGCGGGGCGCGAGCGCGCGGGGTCGCGGCTTATTTCACAAAAAATGTGAAAAATGTGAAATATTAGCGCGCCGTCGCAGCGAGTCTGTGCGCGAAGTGAAAGCGCCTGTTGCTGCAGCGCGAAGCCCATTGAAAGACACTTCCAGCCCGACCCCTCTCTAACAAGCCCCTCAGACTGTCATAATAACGCGATACACTCCGCATTTGCCAAAACTTAATGCATTAAAGCGTGTTATCGTAAAGCACTGCGCATACCATTACGCGCTAATCACCTTTAAACTTACCTTGAGCTCCGCTTTATTTATATCAAAGTTTAAGTTCGGCCCCTTTGTTTTTGTTCTAGTGTGGGATAATATAGTTGTTTTTCTTTGTAAACTGTGTAAAGTTATTCTTGTGTTTCTGGGCCGGTCGGGAATGTGAGCGTCAGGGATGTGAAGAATGCTCGGAATGAGAGCAGGAATGAAATGAACGCGAGCGTCGCGTTTGCGGCGGGGCGGAGCGAGAGGTGGCGTCATCCCAGAGCGTCTCCGGGAGGGCGGGGCCACATCCATGGGGATGACCTCAGAGAACACGTCCAGATCCCGACCAATCAGAGAGCACGCTGACTTGTTTACGCTTTATGAGCCACTAGTTCGCAACGCGCTGGAAGAGTTTAATGTGTCCTTACATTGAGTTGTTTACAATGTAATCCTAATGTCAAACGAAAACGTCTTATCTAATTAAAATTGATTATTAAAATTAATGCTATCAGCAGAAGTTGTGTGAAGTCACACAGAAAATGTCACTTTAATTTCGGGATGTTGTGCTTTAATCAGTACGCATATGGTAAAGTCTCAAACTGGAAAAAGCTGATGACTCCCAGCATGATTTTACAAAGGACAGAAATTTTTTTGCAAAGGAATCAACATGGTCAACGTCACAAATTTGCTTTTTTGAAAAAGTCTGCAAGTTGAAGCATGTCTTACTTTTTATGACAATGTTTTTAATATATTAAAAAGCTTCCTGCAGTCCTTGAATTGTAAATGCTAGTGAATAATGATTTTGCCTAATGGTATTATATAATACTAACGTAATACTCTTTCCCCCGGCTGTATCTGTATTATCAGCACCAGGTCTGCTTTCCAAGGCTGGCTTATCTTATCTGCTCCTGCCCCCTCCTCACGGATGGTGTGTGTTTCTTTAATACCAAACTATTAAGCATCAAAAGGAAAGCTTATCTATGTAAATACAGCTAGCCCTGGAGGAGCCAGTCGGCCCCCTCGGCTAGCTGCACAGATCCAACACCTGTAGTCACACACAGCAGTGATTCATTCACCGTCACCGGTCATCTGCCAGAAGGTTTCACAAGCTCCTTGTTAAACATTAGCTCTGTGTATCCAGGAAGGCTAAGTGAAGAATCCCTGCATAATAGCAGACTGTAAATGGCTTCATAGCCTTACATCACAGCCTGTTTTCATTGCCTTATCTGAGAGCTGAGCTGCCCCAGAAAATTGGATTGGAGGAAAGCAGCCGTATGAAAAAACATCCAGTCTGTGAACTCGGGTGGAAATGTCATTCGTGAGGAATAATGTCAAAGCAAAATGCTGCTGTTAAACGTAGAGTATGCTGCATATCTCAGTGCTTCTGTGTGTCATTATTCTTAGATAGTAACATTAAACCCAATTTTTTTATATCATTATTCTCAAAACGCCTGGGAAGGCAAGGTAGGCGATTTGTTTCCAGAAACATTTTTGTCATGCTAAACAGAAAGTCTCTTCACATCTTAATAGCAATCACTAAGTAAAGTGGTTTAATTATATAAATGTATATCTTCTGTGGAGGGTGCAGGCCCATAAAATGTTCATCCAATCATCGCATTCAGTACGAATGCAACGACAGGATGTCCTGCTAACCTGTCAAACTATGTATTTGCATATCACTACACACCTCAAGCAGACAGTCTTCAGTTATCAGTGTGATCATGTGTTTGAGGAGGTGTGGCTTTTAAAAGCGCTCTGAAAGAAATGCTTTTCAAAGCTAGCTTGCTATTGCTAGCTTTTCTGTAATTGCCTAACATTCCTTTTTTTAAAGGCCACATTAAAATATTTTAAAGAAACAAGCATATCAGTCTATAGTGCAATTACAGATTTTTGCAAAAATAAAATAAAGCAGAAGTGGCTTTATTGTAGCTCAAATGATAGCGCATGGCATTAGCAACACTGAGGTCAAGGGTTTGATTCCCAGGAAATGCACATACATAAATGTAGAGCTTGAGTGCAGTAAGCTGCTGTGAATGAAAGCGTCTGTAAATGTAAATAATGATCATATCAGCGAAAGTAGAACATAAAGCAGCTCATGCCAGAAACAATTTAAGAGTCATCTAATACTACAACACACTCCGCCTTCAAACGTATGGATGATGCAATACATTTTTCACAATGGCAGGGTTGATGTACACGCAGATAAAATGATAAAGTGTCTCATTTGAGAAACCAATAAGCACTCCAGTTTCATGCAGCATTCTGCAATCTGATCCAATCAATTTCATACATGGTACAATTGAGCAATATTCTCGCAATCCCTAGAAATGCCAGAGGCTGATCGTTTAACCGCAGTTTGATGTATCACAAGCAATATGAAAACTTACACAATTTAGCTGAACCTTGGCCTAGTTATGAAACTACATTATGCATATGATGACTCACTGTAACATGTCAAGTTTATAACTGTACACCTGGATCACATTTGTTTTCCTGTATAAAGACGTAACACAATAACACAAAGATCTAAACATTGCATATACAATTATCCAGTGCCATCCTCCAATATTCTGGTCCTGGCCCGCATGAGCAGACGACACCCTCAGGCGGTGAGAGGCTGGGAAGAGTTCAGAGGCTGTGAGCTGTTTACCCCTAAACACTCTCAGGTGTCTTCCTGCATGTTTTAGACAGACAGAACACAGAAACACACACACTCTCTCTCCATATGCTCCAACAGCCAGTGCACATAAACAGAGCTCACCTGAGTTAACGGTGGGTGTGGCCACAGAACAAAGACACTGAAGCACAGCAGAAACCTGAGAGCGGCTGTGTCACAAAGCTGTTGGTGGAAAAGCAGGTGTAAATAACCTGCTAATCTCACTCAGCTCTGTTTTATTTCTGCACATGCAAATGGATAGAATTGTTAAGATAAAGCGATCCAACTGCTCTGTATTTTAATAAATAGCTTTAACTAGATATTTGTGAGCAGTGTTTGACTGTGCAAAACCCTGTTGTGAGTTGTCAGAACATCCTGTGTGGTTGCTAAGATGTTTGAAGTGTTTTTAGCATGTTGCTATGTGGTTGTTGGGGTGTTCTGATCTTTATTTCCTCTTTTTGCCAAAATAAAAATAATAGCACACCTTTCTATAAACAAATCACAATTTTTGAGATCCTCTTTATGCACATAACATAAACATAGCATGAAAATGTTTGAATAACGTTCTCATAACCAAACAATAACATTAATACAGCGTCTAAATAACTGGACAATTTGAACATTCTTAGAACATTCAAAATAACCCTTTTTTACTTAATGGAAATGCTAGAGACCTACAACCTAAAATTGTTAACTGGGAAGTCAGATTTATTCAAATCCCATTTACTATGTAAAAGAGAAAGCAATGGTGATCCTTGCAAACTCCACAAATAATTACAAACATGTTAGAAAAAAGTAAATGGTTTAGTTACAAGGCCTTTACTGGGCATTACCAAAACATGTAAACTAGTACTCACGTCTTGCCTGATTGTGCGTGTTTTCCACGTCCATTATCAGTGCTGTAATCTGATGTGGCCAGAAAAATCCCCAGAGGCCTTTTCTGTGTGTGTGTGTGTGTGTGTGTGT
>JAZGTK010012534.1:0-14867 GCA_036877625.1 Ambastaia sidthimunki
AATTAACTATTGATAAATAGAGATAACATAACTAACGCAGTTGCACATTTAAGCAAGCCACCAGGTAGCTCTTTAGATAATTGTTCTTATAATGTTTAATAAAGTTTTACTGTATTTATCTTTGACTTTCATGTGTTTTTGCAGAGGTTTGTAATCGAAGTGAAGACCAAAGGCAACGTTAAGTACCTGATCTACAGAAGATATCGGGAGTTCTTCGCTCTGCACGAGAGCCTGCAGCTGAAGTACTTACCAGAAGCCCAACCGGGATATTACACCTGCCATTTACCAACCCTGCCAGGTCTGTGACCAATCAGCTACTGCACAGCCTCCACTAAATAACAGTGTTGCAGAGCTCTGGGGAAATCTATGTTCAGTCCCACAGGCCTCGTACGCACTGCAGATAAATACAGTTGCCACTTCTCTTTTAAGTGCTTAATCTTGTTCTGCACACAGTTTGGTTATTTTGTGGCAACCACATTCTACTGAATTTTCTTCTTAAAAATCCAGGCTGTGACATCCGTCGCTTTATTACATCTACCTAATGTGTACAGAACCAAACTAAATCTTATATTTGTTAAAATTTATTTTATTAAAAGTAGCCACACAGGTTAAACTAAGGCCATCCACATTTCTTTTTTACATGCCAAACTATAATTGTTTATTACTACATCAACCATCGTAATTTTGGAATTAAGTCCTGTTTTATATACAGTTCACACAACACTTAAAGACACACTTGCATTTAAATACAGTTTCTTTTGTATCTTTGCACATAACCATAGTCTATATCCAGCTAAGCTTGCTAAAAGGTCTACACCTCGTTGTCTCTCTAAACAAGATCAAATCTTTGTCACCACTAGACTAGGTTTGGTTGTTAAGAACAAATACAGTGACATTATGAACGAATGGCCTTGCGCAACCTGAGGTTCTGTAAAGTACCTTGAACAGTCATGGATCATGAGGATGATCAAACTAATGGCAGTTAAAACTGGTTCCTTGACCATTTGGAAGAAATAACTTAAATACCAAAACTTAAACTTGATTTGAGTTGAGTTGATGAAACAAGTACAGCCTGAACTCTTAGAGAGAAGGTTGCTAACCCGTTAATTTTTAGCAACGGTCTGTGTGAGATGTTTTTGGAGTGAAGCACTTGAGAGGACTGTTAACCTGTTGATGATTCTTCACAAATTACAAGTTTACAGAAGAGCTCAGTGAAACCAAAGAAACAACAACAACAAATCAGCTAGTAAGCTAGTTAAGGGAAAGATCTCAAGAAGAATAGACTCGTTATGGATTTGAACAAGCAGCTCATCCAATCTTTCAACATGTCTCACTGTATTAAATTGCCAGATTCTCCTTACATTCTCACCACAGATGTTCCTCCAGAGTCAAAGTTCTGGCAAAGATCTGTGGAATTTGTCCTTTGAATTCTTGACAGCAGTTACTGATTAACCAGTTCAGTAGTTTGTGTGTGTGAAATCAGACATTACAAACAAAGAAGTTAGTGTCAACACATAGTGAAACAACAGTGTTGTTTCATGAAACTTGATTCATTCTTTTGACATCACTTCCACAATACTGACACTATTCTGTCTTTTCCTGTCTTTGTCAACTTCCTCTTTATCTGGTCCTATATCAGTTACACTCACAAAGATATACAGGTTTCAAGCTTATTTAGCTTGGGTGTGTTTCAGTGGCCTCATAGGTTGTAAAAACTTCAAAAGGTTTTCTGCTTTGAAAGGGAAAGGATGTAAAAATTCTACATTTAAAATGAGTTTATTGGTGAACTGGTTATTGGTAGATCTATGATGGACAGGCCAGGGTGTCTCACTGCCTCCAGCACTTCCTATGACCCCAAAAGGAATAAGCGGTATAGAGAATAAATGGTTATTGGTTGACAATACTTTTATGTCCTGACTGTATGTCCTAAATTTTATGTATTTTTGCAAGTAAACAATTTGAGGTATTTTGGAAGATAAAGGATAAAAAATGTCTTATTAGTCCTTTTCATTGTGATGTATTTTGTGTTTTTTTTGTATACTACGTGATTTTTTAATTGCATCTGTAAAATTTGTCGGTGCATTGCTGAGTTGGCTTTTTTTTCAGTTTCTAAGACTTTCTAAGAAATGGCTTCATCTTTGTTAAAGTGTTTCTTAGTCTTTAACCTCTACAATCTCTTTTCTCGTCTCTTTTTAATCAGCGTAAACCCTCGTACCCTCTTTCTGTCTCACTCTCCTCCTCTGTTTTTGACCGTATACAATTACGTATATAATTTAATTTAAACGGGAAGAGAAGGTCATTCTTTGGCACAGTAGCCACTGTTTCATTTAGGTCACGTAAGGAACATGAACCGATCAGAGGCATCAGTAACTCGCCGACTTCCATCTTAGCTTCTTAAGAGCGTCCTGCCAGCTAAACGTTACAGGCCCATCATATTACAAATTGCCACTGGATGTTCTTGTGCTAATGATGATTGATTGTTGGGCACAATGTGTAATATGATTATATAATATTACTGTGTATTGTGATTAGCATTGTCTGCCCGGATATGACATAATGGGACGTCTCTTTACATTGGTCGTACTGTATTTCCTTTAGGGCTTGTCTTTAATAAAGCTTTTGGGAAAAACAGCCATTAAAACAATTACAAAAAAGAAAGACAAGGGGGATGTGAGAAACGGAAAGAGGTTTGTTTAGAACAGAAGGGAAATAAAAAGGTATTTATTGTGTATTCATTAAAATGGTTGTTTTGAATTATTTCACCTTGTGGGGCTTTGTGTGAACGGACTGCACCACAATTTCTATGGGAATTTAAAAAGCGTTGTTGGGAAAGGTCATAAAATCACAACCCTCGGTATTGACAGATCTTTCCTCGCATTATTAAAAATACCATTGGGTGAAATCAAAAAACAGAAATGAGAAAGCAATATACTGTAATGTTTGGGTTCCTATTGTGCTAAGTGCTGATTAGAGGGCAGTAACGATGTTTGGAGCAAACCGCCGGCTAGCTTTTGATTGTTTCGTTTACGAACTAATTTGTTTTGAGTCATAGACACTACGGCATTCGTTTGTTTTGCCACAGGTAAAGTGTTCATGGGAAACAAAAAGGAGATCGCAGAGAGCAGAATCCCAGAGCTCAATAATTATATGAAGGTGAGTCAGTTTTGACATTTGCTAAACGTTTTCGGTTATATCATAATCATGATGTGTTAGTGGGAGTTTGGTTTGGTTTTAATCTGTGCGGCACAAACACTGTCGCGTTAAAAAAACAGTTCCCTTTTTCTGTTACTTCTCTTTGTTCGTACATCCTAAGTCACTAATTTTAGCTGCGTTTGTCAGTTTTAGATTTCATTTTAGTATGTAAGCGGTTGTTGGGTGTCCAAGTTTTACTGATTGCGAATTTCTTTCTGTTATCAGAGGTTGCTTTGTCTGCCTACCTGGGTACTTTTGGATGATCTGATACGGATGTTTTTCTACCAGACTGAGTCGGACAGCCAACAGGTCCCCCGAGCCCTGCGCCGCCTGCGGCCCCCCACACGCAGAGTGTAGGAGCCCTACCCACAATCCTCCCTCATTTATCCCTGCAGCACTTTACTGGATACCACAGTGTTACTAACTTTCCGCTAACATTTTTCATTTACGTGTCCATTTAATTTGAATCACAATTCTGCTGCTTTATCAGGATCTCTTCCTCTAACGAAAAACAAATGAGATCTCTGTAACATCTCTGTTGTTTTTCCTACACAGCAGTGAGACAAAATAAGACTTGACTAATTTGCCTGCTTTGCATATTTGTCTCCTTAGGAAATATTCCTCTAGAAGGTTTGAGATGTCTATCAATGTCTTAAATTGTTCTGAGATTTGCGAGCCTAAAAAACAATCTGAGATTTTGTTATAAAATCAAATTGTCTATGATATACACATTAATTTCATAGTTATATAATCTATCTGTAAGTGAACAATCATCTCATTTGTATCTGTTTTATTTAACATAGAAACTTCTAGCCGAAACATCTGAGATATCTCGGATATGTAATAATAAGTAAAATAAAGATCTTAGTCAAGTCTCTTGAGCTATGAAAGATAAAAGAGCAGCCTCTGAGCAATAAAATTGAGTCAGAATTTGTTTGACTTTCATTGTGACTGTCTTGTTTCTGAAAATTGGAGAATTTCGCAGAAACAGCTGCTTGTTCTGTTGTTCACAATGCTCTCTCTCTCTCTCTCTCTCTCTCTCTTACTAGGAAAATCGTAAAGCCCAAAACAGACCTTCTCTCAGCTCCCAGAGCAGAGGTACAGTAGCGTTTCCTTGGAAACACTTTCAGCTACAGCCTACACACTACATACTACACACACACATACTTACACACTCAAGCATGTAAGCACCACACAAAGCTCTGACATTTTGGTTAGTAGGTTATTACACAAATCACACACACACCTCAAACTGTTGTTACAAAACGCACATTTTGTCAGAGGATTATGACACAAAACTTTGTGGAGGTTGATACTCTTCTACAACTCTCACAATACCACACACACACACACAGTTTGCATGCTAACACCTCCACTGACATTTGCATGAATTTGAGACTGTATCTGCAGTTGGCAAAGATTAATTTTATTTAGTAGATCCATAATTCCAGTCAGTAATCATTAGCGCAGTCATTAGCTGTGTTTGCTCTTGCTGTTTTTTACACAGTGTGTATTTGAACAAACTCCTAACTCAGAGTTTTTCACTTTGGCATATAACTCGTCCCACAAATGTAAAGTGTGCTACAAATGCTTCAAATCATGGTGCTTGCTGAGGCAAGATATGCCTCAAGATATGCAAGATATTGGATTTCCACCACTTCTGTTTTTTTCAATAAATGTAGTTTTCTGACGTTGACGTCAGTTTTGTGGTTTTGATTGGTTGGTTGTAGTTTCTTCTTTTACTATCCTGGAAAGAGACGTTTCTCAGGTTCGCTGGTTATAGACTTCTGCTCATGACAGGGTAAACGTATTTGGTGTGCCATCCTCAAGCATAGAATTTGGCTGAACAATTATGACTGTTACTCAAACAATCGAATGAACAAATACAAAGTAGCTGCATTAGATCAGACCTAGAATAGAATATTATGAAATTAATCACATTTTTTGTTAAGTTTTAATATTTTGTTAAGTTAAAATGTAGCCCTGTTTAATTTATGGGGCAGTTGTGGTCTACTGGTTAAGGAGTCGGGCTTGTAATCAGTAGGTTGCTGGTTCGATTCCAGTGCCGGCAGGTAGCAACTGAAGTGTCCTTGAGCAAGGTACCTAACCCCTGATTGCTCCCCGGGCACTGCAGTGATAGCTGCCCACTGCTCCGGGTGTGTGTGTGTGTGTTCATGACTTGCAGTGTGTGTTCACTCTTTATGAAGGATGGGTTAAATGCAGAGGTCACATTTAATTTATGATCAAGCCCTCAGATGCACATTTGAATATCGGCCACTTAAGTTTTGCTTAAGGCGCCAAAAACACCTAATTCTGTCTCCCCTATGTTTTCTGGGTCAAATCTGTGCCCGTTTCCTTGCTAATTTCTTTATCTCCGTCCTCATCCTGCTATCTCACACCTCTCATCTTTTTCTCAGTCACGCTCAGTCAAGCCCTCAAATCTGTCTTAATATATTCTCTGCTCTCTCTCCACTCTTCCTCAATCTCTTCACCGCTTCATAAATCTCTCCCACTAATCCAGCAGTTAATCCATCAGTCTCGCTTCTTTCTGTAGTTTTCTCACGCCGTCCCTTTAATTTATCACCTCACTTTTAGTCCTCTAGAGTACTTTGGCTTCTTCAAGACTTCATCCATTTATTCTCTCTCTCTCTTTCTCTCGATGCTGTCAGACCTGTCTGGAAAAACCTCCAGTCCATCATTCCATTCACAGCAGATCAGTGTAAATACAACAGCAACATAAAATAACATGAAAATCACACCCAACTGTTGGCGGGGCAATTTAAACGTGTGAGTGTCAGAGTGTATTTATTGGTTATTAAGTAACCTTGAAACAAATATCAAGTATGTGTGTGTGCTCATAAATGATGGTGGTAAGTTCTGTGGAACCTCTTGAAGAAACGGGGCAGGACTCTGTGGATTTTTTGGTTCTACGGGAGACATATTCATGAGATTTTTTTTGTGTTGGTGGAAAAGCAGCAGGAAACCGCAAGTGAGATCTTTTTAATTTTGCAACTGTTCTTCTAGACAGCAATGAGGTTAAATGGAGAGAAATTGAGAGACTTTTGTTAATTGATTCCTTCTTAGATATTTCTCCTGTGAATAAAGGCCCAGTATTATCACACGTTTTCTTTGGGCTATCAGAGGATGTCTCAACAAAGTCTCACACTGTGCTCAGGTTTGCCAAGACACTAAAGTCTGCAATCAAAAATGACAGATTATAGTGCAAACTCCAGCATTTCCTAAAATTCTTCTAGAGCCAATTTATCTGAGCTGTGCTACACACATAATTTGATAGCTCTATAATGTATGTATTTCAGTCTGAGATAAAGTTGATACTTAAATGAGACATAACTGAGAATTCAAAAAAAATCTCATTAGCTAGTAAAAAGCAGCGTCTGAGCAATAAAACTTTCTTCTGGGTATGATTGTTTGAGCTTAAATAACTTTGAAAGGTGGAGCTCTTGTAAACAAACCAGGCCTTTACAATGTTGACATACCTGAGTCAGAAGATTAAAAAATCAAGCCCTGCCTGTTTGTGTGTCTAAACAGTGTCAAAGGTGGAGTGTGTATAAGATGGCTGACATGATGCTAGCGTGTTTTGAGTGGTTGCCAGGGCATTGCTAAGGTGTTTTGAGAGTTTTTTAGTTTCTTATGCTAGGACATTATTAGGGTGTTCTAGGTGGTTACCAGGATGTTGCTATGCTGTTGCTAAGTTTTATTTTAGTATATCGCTAAGGATAGAAAGAGCTTTTGGGTGTCTGTGCACTTTAAACTAGGAGTATTTTAACATCTGAAAAATAAATAAACAACAGCTTTGAAGGCCAAATGTGCTTCTTCTGTGAGAGTAACATGCCCTTCTCAGAAGATCTCAGAAGACCATCTTCTCAGGTTTCTCCTGGGATTTCACCCGATGTAGATCAATGTAGCGGGTGTGTTGATACATCTCACAGAGCGCTGGACATTTGTCTTCATATTCCTGTGTGAGAGCAACATTAGGCCACATGATTCAAAGCATGCTGCTTTATCACGCAGATCACAGTGGAGGAAAAGACACCTGCCTTATGCTTGTGTGTGTGATTGGCCAAGACAGAGATAGAGAGAGAATAAAGGGACAAATGACATTTTTCTCATAACAACAGATAGAACAACCAACGATTTGGAAAGCAAGACAGGGAGAGACAGATATGTGGGAGGTGTCGCTTAGTGGTTTAATATATGGGATGGTAACAAGAAAGGTTGTAGGTTTGAACCCAGAACTAGTGATTTTTACTGTGAAGTGCAACATTAATTTTTTTCAATTTTTAACCAATTGTTGCAGAAACCAATGTTTGATTTTAAATTGTATGTTTTGTATGTATTGTAATTAAAATTATATTGTAAAATTAATTAATTGTGTAACTTAAAATGTATAGTTTTTTGTCTTGTGTAGTGCCATTACTCAAATTCCCACTTTTTTCTTGTATCTTATAACCAATTACATCACGCCAAATTCGAATATTCAAAAGTGTGTGAGATTTGAGAGCAACATTTATTTTGCACCAAGAATAAATCTATAAATATAGATGCCAGCAAATCTACTGCTTCATTTCCTGGGTGATGGCCCTGAGAAGTGAGATGTGCCGGGACGTCCCATTGCCTGCAAAGATGAGCTTTATTTAATATCAAAGCCCTTCCTTTTCTTTCCTATATCACTGTAAGGAGTTTAGCTGGCAAGAGAGCCATTAAAGAGAGATTGCAGATAGTATTTAAATGGATCACTTTCCATTACAGCTCTCCACTTCCTCTGTCAGAAATACTGTTAGCAGTATGAGTCTTCTATGAAGTGTGATTTGAGACAGGCTTCAAAAATGTTCTTAATGTAATTTATTTCTAATCACATGTAAGAGATTTTATCGTCATGGCGATTATGATGGTATGTTTATCAGTTGTTTCTCATCTGATCTTGGCTGATGACGTTGGGTGTGTCTCCCGTAGCTAAAAACTTGTAAGCAAGGAAAGTGAGGTTAAGCAAGGTTAGTTTTCGTTGTACTCAATACAGGCTCTACACAGTTGCTTGTATAACAATGAATAGCTATGAGAATCTTAAGCAATACTTCAACGATAGGGTCTTACAAACTATTTTGGGCAAATCAGTGTCTTTTGGCTGTTTTTGACCATATGTGAAGCATTAATAAGCAGGTTAATAACAGACACCTTTCCTTTATTAAACTTCTTTGTCATGTGTCATGGCCCAAGAGGCTGATCTCTTCTCTTTATATCCCTCTCTGGTCCCCCAGTTGAGAAGAGCCAAACTGGGTCACTCATTTAGGTAGAAAAATCTCTCCTCCCATTTGGCCGGCCACGTGCTAATGAGCTCATTTTCAGAGGCCTCTGACTCTTTAATTGAAATGAGAACGTCGTGTGACCCCCAGAGTGGCTCTATAATTAGTTATCTTTTGTGACTTCTTGATCTTTTGCCGAAATAACTCACCGAATTTGGCCATTCAACTGAGCACTGCTAAATAAAGACTGATAGCCATTTGATATTGAGTACTGTTTTGTTGTAGGTGGTCAAATGTATATGTTTTGCAAAGAAATATATATAAATATATACATGTATGCTATTTGTGGTTCACACCATTAGTTGGCACATAGATCTTTTTCTTTTAAAACCTCTTTTTAGACCTTTTTTGGTTGATCTATCTCTGTTCTCGACCTACTTTAGTTCTCTGTTCTCTTCGATATTGAGTGCAGCCCAAGCCCTGAGGTCCTTATGTGACTTTGTTCATAGATTTTAGCGGATATTTAGGCTCAATACTAACTAGATATGCATTTCTTAAAGAAAATACTTGTGCTTACAGGGCAACAAAATTTTAAAGTTGGTTTAAGTTTTAAAATCGTTTTGACAGTTCACACTCAGATTCCTCTTATGTGATCCTCTTATGTGAACTCAGTTCTTAGCCTAATGGTGACTGTAGGTAGTTGGTTAGGTGCAAGAAAGTATGGACCAATCACAATGCAGTATTTTAAAAAATGCAAGAAAAAAGACCAATCGTAATTCAGCATACAAATCCTAAGTAGAACATTGAAGTTGAATATTAATACAGCGTTACCTTGCAGGTGTAGTAAACTGCTTCGGTATTTTAGATAGGAAATGGTAATGCGACACTCATAGATCCCTCAGCGCAAGTCTAATTAGCACATATATTACTTTGGGAAAACGGGGGGGAGGAAATTGCTGTGTCACTTTTCCCCATACTGCTGTGTGTTGGCGTGTGTTTGCGGCAACTAGAACTGCATTCTCACACATTCCCACTAAGTTTTGTTTAATTTGCTGGGTGATTTAACCATGAAATCAAAAATAATCATGTAGAGGGAAGGTGAGAGACAAAACGTAGCCGTTACAAGGAAGGGTCACTTAAGATGTTGTTTTGTCCTTTGTTAACTTTCGATGTTGGCTTGAAGTTGTGTAGTTTTGTTAAAGAGGAGAATTCTAGTTTTGTTATGTCCTCACATTGTTCGCTCTGAGTGTAGACGTGGTGTTAATTTACAGAGTACTTTTATAATTTCACTGATAGAACCCAATTTCTCTCCAGACGCTAAAAATAGTTTCATTGTAATTTTACTGTGATGTGGCCAAAAAGCGCCAATTATTGGGCTGGGATACTTTTTTTGCGCTATATAACAAACTTAGCCCACACAAATGACCCAAAAGCCAAATTTAGGGTTTTACAGCTGCAATGGGACTCAAATAGTTTCTTCATTCTCTGCGCTTAGATACTTTGTCTTCGCTGCTGAGTTCGTAGAGAATATCACATGGGGTTTTTGGCACAAATTGTGTCTTTCTGTTCGAACGCTGCCTACGACGCACACGGACAAACACACACGCGCGCTCACACTTATCGTAACTGCCAAGATGTAATTAGCTGGTAACATCTAACATGTCTCACCTACACACTCCTACTCGTGCAAACAAACCAAACGACCCACAGCCGAGCAGATTTACAGCATTATCTAAACACACACAGAAATGGCGGCGTGAGAACAGATGCCCACTCACGCCCATCATACACACAAACACACTCACACACATGCACGTGTGTGTTAAGCGAACACACACAGCCTTTTAAGCATCAGTATACCCTGCAGAGATGTAGTGGAAAGCGAGTTTAAAACAGTTCACAAGGACAGCTGAGATCTCATCTATATCTTGCTAGTTTCTCCTAGACTACAATGAGATCAAATTGAGATCATATGGAGACTTTTTGGAGTCTCCTGCTTTTTGGTTTCTGGCTTGGAGACAAAGGCTCCAATAATATGACATGAACTTTTCTGGGCATTTTAGAAGAGATCTCAGCAATGTCTCAAACTGTGCTCCAAATTGCCAAGACTTCAAAGCCTGAAAAAAGTCAAGAGATCTAAATGATCAGAGGTACAAGACGCTTTTATAGCTGTATAAACTTATTGTGTGTCTATTTTTATTTCTCCTGTGAAATTTCTGAGAATTTGATATTTGAATGTAACAACTGCAAACTCCATTAAGTCTCCAGAGCTAAAAAAGAGCAACATTGGAGCAATAAAACCGTCCTCTGGGTTAGGAATTCACTCTAATATCATTCTTCGATTTTTCCAACTCCCAGCTTGAAGGATTTAATGGACAAATGTCATTGGAGGACACACACATACACACACACACACTACCTCTCTCTTCTGTCTCTCTCTTCACTTTCAGGCTTGCTCTCCTCCTCTGCTTTTTAGTCTTCTAACACTTTTAATCTTCACTGTATTTTTGTTCTTTCTTGTCTTAGTTGGTGTCTGATCCCACGCTGCACTTAGCAGAGATCAAAACGGCACTTTCACACACACTCACACATACTTACACACTTGAATCGTGTTTGCAGTAATGAAATTATCTGATTAAAAACAGATCACATCTTTTTATCCCTGACTAAAAAGAACAGTGTGGTGGTATTATGGCACATTACTAATACCAGATGGTAATACCATGGTACTGATTACATTACCCGTATACTGTGGTATTTACAGGGCACATCAGAGAACATGCACTATTGTTTTGTATTGTAAGAAATCTATTGTAAAGTATTCCCATAAATATTATTATGGTCCATGATATTGTCAGTGTATATATGCACAAACATGCTATACTCAATTAGTGCTATACTATGTCTAAAATCTTACTTTTAATATGTTAAAATCCACATATTATGGACATACTATACATAAAAAAAATTACAGAGTATTCTTTAAAGTATTACCATGGTAAATGTCTTTTACACAATACAACAATTTAATGACATGTGCTAAAGTTTTAGCGTTTAAAAAGTACATTTACCACATTGTTCTCTTTCAGTTTTATTTCTTAATTCTTTCTATCACTCTTTTAGGCATTTTTAACTAGCATCCTCCAGCCGTCACCCCCGGCCGCCTCCTTCTCAAAGTTTTTAAAGCATGAGGTTCTCTTACCTACAGCTCTCTCTCACTCAGGATGTTTTCTCTCCCGCGGTGTGTTTGTGTCTCCCGCTCGCTGCTTGTGTGCGCGTGTGTGTGTGTTAGGCTGTGTTTGACTTCAGCGGCAGTGGACGGCTGGAGCTCAGTCTGAAAGCTGGAGACGTGATCTTTCTCCTGCGCAGAGTCAACGTAGACTGGCTGGAGGTGAGCGAGAGATGGAGTGCCAGAAGAAACCAGGATAGAGGGAGAGAGGAAAGTAGAAGATGATAGGTAGACAAGGAGGAGAGAGAGAGAGAGAGAGTAGCAGAAGAATGGAATCACATGATCTCATTAGTATTGGTAGGTGTTGGTGGAGTGTAGTTCCAGCACACATACAGTTTTTAAAATGTGGATAGACAGTAGACCATGCAATGTCTGTGTATTGGCACAGTTTTGCGTAACATAAAAAATGTTTAGAAATCTTTACTGTACAATTCCTTTGAGGTTCATAGAAAACCACTGTACACACACACACACACACACACACAAACATGAGTTTTATAAGCTAGATGTGAGACTGAGGGGCATCTGCTATCTTTATGGATAATGGCAGTAAAGGAGAAAGATTTGACCTGAATCCAATTGCACTAAATGAAGAGAGAGAGAGAGGGAGAGAGAGAGGGGAAAGAAAATTATCATGGACAGGGAGTGGACCCTCAAATAACATTATCAAGATAAGTGAAAGAGAGAGAGTGATTTAGGTGTATGTTACTGTTTCATTGCAACCGAAAATATTTTATTCATCTGATGTTTAGTATCTGAAGATCTTTTCATTTCAGGGGCATAGAAATCAAAATATTGTACACTTTTAAAGACATATTAATACACTTCCATGATTGTGTCTATTTCATTTTTTAAATTAATACTTTACCTGGACATAAAAATTATCATCCAGTAATAGTTTATGTGCTGGATGGATGGATGGATTGATGGATGGATGGAGTCTAAAAAACAGCATCAGGACATCATAATCTGTTTATGTCCTGTGTCCTCTCTCAAGGGCACCGTGAGGGACAAAACCGGAATCTTTCCCGAGTCGTTCGTGAAGATCATCAAACCTCTTCCCGAGAGTGACTCCGATGGAGAGGGCGGAGCTTCCAAGAACGGAGCTCGTGCTCAGAGTTCATACAGCTGCCTGCGCTGCTATCTGCTGCAGCCAGAGGGAAGCGATACAAGGTCAGAGAGGAAGATAAAGTGTGCTTGTGTGTACTTGTACATATATGTTGATCTAAAGGCATTTCATTTAAACCAACTATTTAAAAAAATGCTTGTCTTACTATCTCTTTGGTTTGCCATATTGACCAGTTAGAAACCACCTAGCAAATGCAAGCAAATACCCTAGCAACCCCCTAGCAACGTGCTAAAAAACAACATGCTAAAACACCACTTCTGCTTTCTTTAAAAGTTGTTAAAATGTTGTTAGTAAATGTTAAAATGCGAAGGTGAATTAATTATTCTTATTGTTCTCAATTATTGTGACGTTTGTGTGCTTGTTTGTTGTGTGTGTGTGTGTGTGTGTGTGTGTGTGTGTGTGCATGCATTATTTGCTGTAGGGACATTTGTGTTGAGGAAGACATCTCTATTCAACCATCTTATCAGGATCTGCTATCAAGAATGAGGTACAGAACATCTTTCTCTTTTAGGTGTACCATATCTGTTTGACATGCCATACCCACAATGCATTGCACATATACTGGTAAGGTACATTACTTTGGTCTCAATATAAACAACATTTGCTTTTCTTTACAATTATATAACTTGTCTCATAATCTCCTGCTTATTTCGCTTTTCTCAATATTGGCATCTACTTTTTTTTTTCTTTGTGAGCAACAACGGTATCTCCAGTATTCAATACTGCATTTCCTGCATTAAATAAAGTGTGAAAGAAACACAGAAACAGACAAACATTTGGATGTTGTTTAAAAAAGGCAGAAAAGTGTATTTGCAGTCGCATTAAAAAACACAAGTGGTACTGATCACTATTTGAAGACACATATAGCTTCTCTTTGTTTTTTGCAAAGCAAACAATTGTCTGTATGTAGCCTATGAAGTCGGTAGACTGCAAGGTAGCACTCTAGAGTTTGAAACAGAGTAACAGTGTCTTATTAAAACGCCTCATTTGCATAATGCTGAATATGCATCACTTATTTGCATATGAAATTCACAGCATCCAGTAATTTGCATATAGATCACATGACTGCTGACACAACAAAACGCCCTCAAATAGTGTCATACTAATTGTTTTCACACTTGCCGTGACCTCCAAACGGCTGAGCAATTTGTTTTTGTCTCTCTTCTTCCCTCAGGGACATGTTTCAGTTGAAAGATATTGCTCTGAACTATCGGGACCTCGAGGGCGACCTGATACGGATATTGGACGACGAAGATGTTGCGCTCATGGTGCGAGAGAGCAAACGGACAGGGTCAAAGGTCAAAAGACCTGTCAATCAGTTTCCATGGGAGCTGGTGGTCACACATTCCAAAGATCTGACTGTCTACAACACTGAGTATTAAATCGAGTGTGTGTTTTTCTATATAGATTCTCTATATTATACAAGCCTTAAATAGTATTCGTTGTTTTACATGGTTTTCAAATTGAAAACGATTTTCTAATAAACCCAATCAGTATTTCTGAGTGGAAGCAGTTGCTGCTGTAATATATTTTATTAATTCAGTGATAATAAATAGACATTTTACCCCACCAATAAGTTGTTTTCTTATTTGCATGGTGATGTAACATTTTGAGCTGTTTTACTGGGTTATTGAAGTACCTGTTTAGGGCATTTGTTTAGCCAACTTCCTTTTTTTAATTCCTTTTTTGCAGATAATAAACTAATAAACAACAATTCATAAATCATTTGAGAGTCATGGGTGAGTTGCTGTAAAGCTCATTTTGACTATAGTGACACATCCTATATGCGCCTGTATACAGTATATGTACATTTTATATAGTAAACAAAGATGATGATATATATGCAGTGCAGTCTGAAGAAATCACCTGCAGATTTAATTCATATCTTACACATGCTTATAAAAGAACATGATTTCCCACACAATTGTGGTGGACCCAAGAAGCCAAGTGGAAATATACATCAGAAACTGAGGAACATGCTAAACTTGATTATCAGCCAGTTATTAGCTGCTTAAGTGATTTAACTAGCATAACTGTAACTATTGCTCAAACCAAC